>CM017559.1:46765582-46788082 GCA_007844125.1 Sinonovacula constricta | reverse complement strand
TATAGTTAGTTATTCAATTGTTTTATATGTGTTTTTATTACGTGATATTAATGTCATTCGCTTACTTATCTGCCTCGCTGTAAAAATGTAGATAATAATTCCATGGTTATAGCCAAAATATTCAGTTAAGGTTTCCAGACAAATCCCAAATATATATTATTTATTCCCTAAATATGAAGTATCTTGAATCTCCAAAAACACTGTCAGTAAAACTCTGTTCATTTTTGTTCATTTTTCTGTATAAAGAATCTTTAAAATATTAGACGTGAGCCTGTGATTGAGGTATATATGAGTGTAACAAAGGATAACTTAGGAGGATATAGCATATCAGCATTTGCCCTGGAAATCTTTTCAGCGTGCCACAAAAAAGTGTATTGATACGATCTTATATAACTCTTTTCGATCTAATATAACTCCTTTCACAATACGTCTACAAAAGGCCTATTCTTTAAATAGAAAGGTAGAACCATAAAGGTTTAATCGTAACAAAACCTGAATACCTAATGAAGTATTACAATATATCTATCAATGTGTTTTGAATAATTGTGTGACAATTGGTTCGGATCTTAGACTGCTCAACACTAAGTGTTGTTATACACGCCAAGATATCATTACGCGATACACCTCCACATGCACCTCTGTACATAGAAAATATGACATGGAATTGATTATGGACGAATCAGTATTACATGTATCAAGCGTCAGCAACTGATATGTGTACGATTTTGTTACAGTCCTGACATGTTTTGTTTAAGTAGTAGTTCTAAGAACATTTCTCTGTCGAAAATCTAGGTCAAATAGTAAAAAAAGGATCACATCTTCTCGGCGCTGAGTTAACTCACTAGAGATAGCGAAGAAGACATATTCCTGCTATGTATAGGTTTGCACGCACGCAAGACAGTGTGTCAAAAATATATGTTTCACCGACAAATTATTTTTTATGTTTTATTTTTTAATTAATCTAATGCTAATTTCGATTAAATGTACACAAACTTTGTCTATTATTTATATTTGATATTTCATATCGTTTGTTGTGTTTCTGATAGTATTTTGCATGTGTAAAGATGTTCTACATTTGTCTATAAAGTATGAATAACGTTAGTGGGACGATGTCCGGATCTTTGTGAAAAGTCATACACCAAGTAATGTTTCATTGTTATAAAACTACCATCAACATGATTTTCAATATGGTATTGTCTTCAAACGGGTATTATGAGGCAAATTTGTGTTTGATTCAAGTGAGCACCGTCGTAATTACATAAAACTTACAGTTAAACATTTCAAAATAACCTTAATCTAAAATATTTACGTGTGCAACAACAAAGCAACACTTATCTACATAAAAATCATCATTTTGCGATACTTCATTCAATAAATGATCGGCAAAAACAAACTACTTAGAACTTTTAAATTATCAAAATGTGACTTACCCAGAAAATGTTTAATGTGTACGTGTTTTAGTTTTCATTTTTATTACAATTTAGATTTCACTGGGCTTAAAGTTTGTTATAGTATCATTTTTTCAGGTTATTTAACCGTTAATATTCATAACATAGTGTTTAAATAATCAATAATGTGATAGTTTTATGGCATGTTTCTGTGGTTGAATTATTCAATAATCTACATTTTGTATATGCTGGAAGTTAGGGCTGACACGGGACAGGGACCTTGGGTACGGTCCGGAACACGATACAAGGCCCTAAGTATTCGGAATTTTAAAGTACATTTACTTATAAAATTATTTGTTTGTTGAGTTTATCGTCCCACCAACAGTATTTCAGTAATCTCGAGATGGTGTCCACTTGAAGCAGATATAGGGCTGCCTTCACTGTGTATAGCAAGCCGTGTACACCTGGCATGATACCACACCCAGTCACATTATCCTGACACCGGGACAACCAGTCGTAGAACTGCCCTTATCTTTGCTTGAGCGTAAGCAAGGGAGCTATACCACTACCATTTTAAACGACTTTGATATGCCGCGGCCCGAGATCGAACCCGGGGCCTTACAAAATTAATAGCAATATGTAAACTAGCAGACGAGATAAAAATTAATTCTTATCCTAATATATTTTATGAACATTTATTAGTTATATACCCTCAATATTTCATTCCTTTTACACAAATCTGCACATCTCAAAGCTGTTTGGCCTAGAGCGATGTTTATATTTGATAAATACATTTAAACAGCCTCAAATATTTGTAATAAATTTCATTTAGGCAAAATATTAAAACACTTTTAAATATTGTCTGTGATTGTCGCAATTCTTGAGAAAAAACACACAGACTATTTTAGGCAAAATGCAATCGACCATTAATTTTTAGCAAATGGATCAGTCTCGATCGCCAATAATAATGAACTCAAATTTCGGACACAAATATAAACTTCAAATAAACTTTTTTCGAATATAACAGTTGTCGCTTAGTTTGTGTGTTTCATACCTGTTGAAATTAATCAAGAAACCTTCCAGCATATTTCTATGTCTAGCTTAACAGAACCTGAACTAAATGGTCCAGTATAATTCTCCTACACCTCTTGTTTTATTTTTACTTGCCCTCTTTCGATATAGACTATTTTTTAAATTGTGTAACTGCAGTTCATATGGTTAACTGTTTAAACATATGCCGTTGTGTTATAATACACTGTTCGGCTAATGTTGTATTGTTTGGTGGCTGGTGCATGCCTGTTTGCAGTAAACGATAATTTTGACATGTGTAACTTCAGTTTGCCTTGTTAAATGTACTTAATATACAATGTTGTATTGCTTTTTTTATTTTTCAATAATTCGTGCCAAATGTTGATGGCTGTTGTTTGACAGCATACATTACAACTGTTTATCACAACTAGTGTATGTTAGACATTATTTTTTCCGAATATTTTTTTAATACGATACGATATGTTAGCAGTTAGTTATCACTTTTCGTACAAATAAATGTGTGCATCCTTTGTTTTTTTTTCTTTTTAACTAGAAAACAATGAGTATGTTGTCATGAGTTTTGTGACTACTTTTTTCTATATTTGCATGATTTTGTATTTGACAAGAAACTCTGTAGTTTACGTCACTTTAATAAACAATCTGTCTGTCTGTCATGCATTTATGTAAAAATTGTTTAGCTTCTTTGGCAGCGTCCCACTTTCATTTGTCATGTATTCATTAACTTTACACTTTTTCATATAAAGATATCCCACAGATTCTTCGTCTGAGATTTTAAATATTGATCTTTTAGAGGAAACATCGCGTGTAAGTATATTTATTTTAAAGGTTTACTCGTATTTAACTATAATTTCAACACCCGATCGAAATTATTCATGCACGGAATTTTTCAACTGATAGGAGTGTACCAAAGCTTATAATGTCACCGATAAATATCAACTGCGTCGTTCACGTATGTAAGTGTGTTAAGTGAACGGTTCCAGTTCTTGCAGTGCTTTCCAACACCAGGGTAGGGAACTATTTACTTTTACTAAAATAAAAAATCGCGGCTACTTTATCCATTTCAGGAATTAATTTACCTTCGTCAGTAATAACTTTACAGACAATTTCATTTGGAATATAACAGTCATATAAAGATTATTGAGATTTCATTAAATATTATTAAAACTATTGTTTAATAAGTTCGTACGAGGACAAGAGCGGCAGTGAATGTTATTAAGTGTATTTCATCGGCAATTTCTTGAAAACTGTCTTTTAACAATACCACTGAATGTTTTTTTGGCGAATGATGGTAAAACGTACCAATCAGATTTGCTCTTTTGAAAGCAAATGCCTTTTTTTATTTCAGGTTCAAAGCGGACTCCTACATACCGAAATTTAATGGTCGTGTACCGTGTACCGTACCGAAAGTCGAGGTACCGCGGTACATCCGTCTCGAACTGTACCCTTTTAGTCCAACTAGAAGAGACGGATACTGATAACATCTATAATTAGGTTATAGATGAGATCGAAAGATCCAAACACTTCGGTGAACTTTTTAAAGCAGACGACCATTAGGGGTGTGCTCTTGTATTAGGTCGCCCTAGGGCTGGGATATCACTCTCTCAGCTCCAACACTTTGGTCGATTCTATTTGTCACTTACCGACATAAAAGACAATCCAGCAATCTTTCGGGAGTTATTCCTGGTATGAACTCCTATATAACACATAGCCCAAACACAAGTTAAATTCTTGTGTAATGTAATAAGGCAATGAAAATTATATTTGATACTATGTATCCATTAAGTGTAAAGAAAGAAAACAATATTACCGCAAATTTTAGCGAAAATAATTGCCGTTTAAGACCAAATATTGTCTTTGTCCAAATTACCGAAGGAAATGGTGTCATCTTTGAAATACATGTACACGTCCGACAACATATACATTTATTCCATTGAAATTTAGTTTTTACATTAACTATAATATTAAGTAGTTATATTAACATGTATGTCGTATAAAACCTTAAACAAAATATTCAATTAGTGGAAGGGGGATTACATTCAAAATCCAATTTTTAATAATTAATTAATTTCCATTGAATTTTGTATTTTACATGAATTAACTATTAATGTCATCAAATTTGCCAGACTTGCCAGACTGACTTTAATTCAATAAATTACATATGATATTCCTTGCGAATTTTTTAATTCATTAATATGGGGGTAGTACATGTAAGTATGTCTTTTCGGTAGGTTATTGTCATCTTTCAAAGATGTAGCCAATATTGGTTTTACCACTTTTACTAACCCATTCTGATGCGTTTTACTGTAGATACAATATCTATACGATCTACATAATACATTCTGTATTGAGCTGTTGCTACTATAAAATAATGGTTCGTGTTTTACACATTTAAACGTCGATCTTGATTTTCACGGTATTTATCTGAGCCTCATCATATGATTATAACTTGGATGATACAACAGCCGCAGATTGTTATTACAGCGGATTTTGTTCTTTTATGGCAGCTTATCATACGAAACATTAAACTTCACAAATAACACATGGCTTAATTATGGCTTTCCAAAAAGAATGAGTCCGCAGCAAGTAAGTGTTTGAAAGCCATAAAAAAGGAGGAATGTTTCGGGCGTTTGTAGTTAGAATATAACAAACAATTCGGGTTGAAGTACGGAAACACTAGAACGAGACATTATATACATTAAAAGTATAACCGCATTTGAACGGTCAGTCAGCAAAATTGGTTACTTACAAAAGTAATATAGTTTAGCGTGTAATTTAAAACAAATATATGCCTTCATGAAGATAAATCGATCCTTAAATACCTAAAACGTGTACGATAACTTGAGTTTTATATGGACATTCGGATTTCTGATAATATTCTAGATATCAAAGATTGGTCTCATTTAATTGTTGATAATTCTTCAAGTACTTAGATGTCAAGGTTTGGTTATTGCAACTAGATTGATTTAATCTTGCATCCAAACTAGATTCGCCGTTAACTGTAACAATTTAAAGGAATTGATTTCTCTTATATAAGATATCGTTGATACGTTTTTGAAAATGTTTGGTCCAGTATGCGGACAATTAAGCACATGTTCACTAAAAAACAAGACTTATCTTAAACGTTTAAGAGCCATTCCAAATATTTGGCAATTAGATTTCTGTTTAATGTCAGTTTTAAGATTGTTTAAAGATCTTATAAATTATGAATAATTGATTTACAAATCTGCAATTTACTTTATAACTAGTTGGAATGGTTTCCTACTATGATGTATTTATTCAAACTTGATTATCTAGGATACCATCGATCGAAAAAATAATTAAATACTTTCTACAAACACTATAAATAAAACATAGTTATAGTAATTTATGTTTTAACCACTATGATTGGCATTTTGATTATGATTAGATTATGAGTGCCTTCGACAAGATGAAGATTCGAGGTTTGCTGTATCAACTATAATTTAAATAAAACATAACATACGCGTCTACATCAAATTAACCATGAAAAACAACCATGTTAAAATTAATCAGTCTATTACACTGTCAGTTTATTACTTACATTTTCCTCTGTTACAAGCCTAGAATGCCTGAGGCCCCGTTAAATAATGTCAATTAGTATTTTTTGTAATCTACTTGTATGTTTGAGATATATGGTACTTTTGTTTGCATACGAATTCATTTCTGCCTTTTATACAAAGTTCCATTCGGATAACTCGACTATTTTACTTTCAGAAAAGGATTTCCAAACGAGTCCGGAAAGAGCGGAAGATGCTGCGGATGAAAACACGCATACAATTATTAAAAAAATAACCGAAATTCAACGCATGAAAGCACCGCATGTTTCTTGTTCATATATCTCAGTGAAATGCGGTGCTTTCATGCGTTGAATTTCGGTTATTTTTTTAACCTTTAGTGAATATCAGATTAAGATAAATTATAATATAAAATGTTGCTACATTGTTAGTTGCAACTTGATATCGGTTATGTTCCATATGTATGTTTAAATAAAATTACATTTTTTACAACGATGTGCCACATACATGTCAAATGTTATGCTCTATTCTGTTGTTTGTAATCGGTTTTGTAATTTCTACTTGAAAATTTGACGGTATTGTAAATATTTTAATATTAATTGTGCCTCTCCTGTTTCTGGGTCGGTTTGTTGTTGGGCAAAAGTGTTTCATTGTTGAACAGGATCTCGGCTGCGACCTTTGATGATTTGCAATATATAGCTACTGTTTGTACAGCTTACATGAATTTGTTTGCAAAACAGGCAATGAAGCAGTTCGTCTTTTCCAGACTTTTTCTGTTATTGACAGTTATCAGCACAAGTGAATATCGACAACTAACTTGCTGAGAAACTATTTCTAACACTTGGGTATTCATCCAGCGGTCCGGACGTTTATACTTTTAAAATTATTTTATATCCATCCGTAATCCTAAGCAGTTGTTGATTGACAAGTTGATTGCGGTTCGTATTACAAGGCATCCTCGAAGCAATATCTCAACAGCTAGAACGTATGTCTGCAACGTATACGGCATATTAACTGGGTAATATGAAAGATCAAATGATAGGCAAGGGTAAAACTCATGCGCGTTTCTGCCATTACGCACTTTACGCAAGTGCGTAACTTCCGTTCGAAAAATCGAAAATCTGAAAGTACCAAAAACACTATGAAAGTCGATGCCTACACCGGGTTAGGAATGATATATCTTATTTCCGTAGTTTCTATGATATAAAATCGTATTACCACACCATTAAAGTTGAAAAGGTTTTAAAATGATTAAACTTACACACGTCAGGATTTTAGTTGTTCATATTTTTCCTCGCATGTCCGCATTTTACCTGTTATTCATTAGAAAAGAACCGAATATAATCAAAAGTATTACTCCAAAGGTTATTTCTCTTGTAATTGTGCGTAACTTCAAAAACGGCACAGATACGCGCCTTGTAAAACTTGTGCAATTGTACGTGCATTGTATGCGTTACACATTTCGAAGGGATTTATATTTATAAAAGTACTTTGTAAACTGCATAAGATTGTAATCACCACATTCGACACATCTTTTCATTAATTGAATTTTCTTAACTTTTTTTTCAGTTAAACTTTCGTGAATAACTATTCATATTTTGAAAAATAAAGTCGTAGTTAAAACCCATCGGCATTGACATGACGACCTGCATGAGTAACTATTAAGTTGATTTTAACTTAAGTTTTAAATTTGTGCAATGTATAAAACAAATTATTAAGATATCAAAGTTGATATTCTTGAATTGATAACTAGAGCAACGAAGATTCACGTCGAAAACGCCAGGCGACGTCAAAATACAACCTAGCGTCATTTAACCATTTCATTGTCTTTTATTGTAATTTATAAATGGCCGAAAGTAATTGTCGCATCGAGAAAATAATTTCTATTTCATATATATATATATAAACATATATTATATTTTGAATTAAACTATCTTGATGTAATATTGTTAAAAAACATATGCCTAAACATTAACATCTCGTTCAAATCTTCTCTGTCTAGCCATAATTCTATTCTCTATCTAGGTGGCAGAAGTTACTGTGAACTAAACGGACCTCTTTCGTGGAGATTGATAATTTGGAGTTATTTATCGAGAAGTTTTATTGTTGGAACAGCCTAGCGTACAATGTGGACGCTTCACGCGGTCGTGTTATTATACGCAGGATAAATAGTACTCATCTAAATCGGGTGGTAGTGTTATAATTTTGGTCGTATGTGGGTTGGTGACATATTTAACACAGTTGGAAGTTACTACGCGCAGAGAGGCCGCAGGACGAAGCAGTAATATTTCTAGCATGTGAACGACACATGTCCTAATAGTTCCTGTTGCTACAATATAGACAGCACGATCACTTTTGATCTCGCTTTTTATATATTTTATGTTACTTTTCCTGTTTTCAATGTAATACAATAAAATTAGTTTGAATGGTGATACATGTTACTGATGTGGAATATATTGGTTATCGCTTAAAGAAATCACGCATGAAAGTATTTGGTACATGTAAAAGCTTTTAACCTCTGTATCTTAATAGAGAAAGCTAGGGCCTAGAACGTGTGAGTATTATTGTCCGATCAAACTATGCAGCATATTACGTCACTACGTTAAAGCCTTAAAAGACAAACGCAAACACCACGTTGGTCCCCAATTGACTTCACACGTTTGTAATTTATCGTTTGTTTCATAATAATTTTACTTCCATTCAAAGCTTAACGAAATAATCTTCAATGTGTTTCTATACATCTTTCATGATACTTTTTTTTGCAAAATTTCTTTTTTTTTGTGGACATTTTCGTTTACAGCTTTATCTATATCTTAAACGACATTCTATGTCGAATGTTGTCATATTCTTTTATATTAAAATATGGACAGTTTAAGCCTCATTTTATATATTTGCAATATTAACGTCCACTTTGGTTGCTAAGACAGAGTTCAAAATCAGAATACCAGTTCTGAAATGAACCACTTATGTCAAAAGTTTGCAAGGCGTGCACTCAACTAGTTTATAATCTAGTCGTGCTTCATTATCCTAATGGAAATACTGGTTAAAGTAGAAATATTTATATCCTGTTCTATTCGTTTCATGGTATGTGTTCAGTTTTATCATATAATGTTGTATATTGTTGATTAAATGATGCCAGTTTTGTCGTGAACAAAAAACGAAATGGAGCTGCAATCTGCCTTGAACATTAAAGCAAAATTCTCCACTTTTGTTCTAGCTAACCTCATTAAATTAATATCATATGACGCATACTAGTTCTTCTTTCATTTTATCGTTTGGATTATTTTAATAGATTAATTTCACTGGAAACTGTTGAGTTGTCAAGGTATTACTCTCGTTTACAAACTGGAAATATTTAGATAGTTAATTGCCTCAATTGTTATGTCGTTTGTAAACTGTATTATTAGCTGTTTACGTCCAAAGCTGTTGCTCTTTGTAATAGTCTCACCTTTATGGAAAGCTGTTGTTTGTCTTTAAAAAAATCTGCAAATTGTTCAAGGTTGGTGCGCTCCGTAAAACAGTTTTCAGCAATAAGTCCGTCCTTTTGTCGAATATCCGTTCCATGGCTGTTATTGGGTTTTCTCTATGTGTGTGTATATGTGTAATGCCTCGTTGCAGTGCTTTGTCATTTCCACGTTAACTTGCGTGTTTGCCTTTATTAAGTGGTATTTCAATTATGCTTTCGCTGTCACTGTACCTTTTCTCATTTGCCAACTGACTTTACGAGTAATTGGGTAACAGGGGCGTGCCTGGGCGACTTTTGAGTAAACGCACTATTCCTAGGGAGTCCGGGGCGTGCCCCCACCCCCATCCGGATTTTTTTCCATTGAACGCCATAGATGCATTCGGTGGGGGTGGGGGGGGGGGGGAGTGGCGGGTACACTCAATGTCTAGAACAAAGAATTGTCTTAGAAGCAGGAAGAGACAGAAATACGTCAAGTTGGATTGTTGAAGATTGTGTATAATTAGAAAAATGTTTAAATTACATGGATTTAAATAAAAAAGACAATTAACTGGTAGTGTTTAACCCGGGTTAGGCGACGATTTAAATTTGCTTTTAGGCGTTTTTATTTTTTCAATTTTCGGAGGCACGCCCCTGGATAAAATAAAGGTTGTCGACCTTGTGCTGAATTTGGACATACTTTCGTTTAGGTTACATACACTGCAATATATTCTACAAAATATAAATAGACACACAAAGATATTTCAACTATGGTATGATTTCAACTATGGTATTATTACCACAATAATATAATTTGCTAATCCAATTGTGTTTTTCAATAAAAAAGCTTTATAATAGGTTTATGTTGAATTTCTTTATAATTTTGTTCATAGGTCGGGGAAATGTTTTAGTCGATTAAAGATAGCATGTCAATGCCAGTACTTTTTTGTTTACATTATTTGCAAAGCATATTATCGCTTACATCTTTACATTATTTTGAACAGTAATAGACTCATAAATTTATTAAAAGGGAAAGTCTAACATCGCGTTCCTATTTTTGTTCGTCTCATATTAGAAATCATGCTTGGAACATGTAAAAGCTTTTACCAACCATTATCGCGTTTGTTTCGTGGTCCAATCTACAGAAGTTAGCAGGAAGGAAACATATATACATTTTCACTTACATATACTTTACTGTATTAATAAAGAATCAATGCGCTCGGAAGCGTTGTTCGGGCGTTGTAAGTTTGACCTTGTACGTGATAAAAGGTATGCAGATAATGGTGAAAATTATTCCGTAGTAAATCAAATGTACAAATGTAATTGGACAGCAGGCAAGTATTCAGCTAAAACCTAACACCTCATCTAATATATAGATTATAACTCGGGCCAGAAGTTACACCAGAGTCACTAACATCCGATGATAAAAACCATTTAATTAAACATTCAATACTTTCTATATTGTTTTGCATTTTTACCTAAGTTAGGTCATGAATAAATGCTCATACATGCTACCTGATTCGACCAAAATAAACAAAGTTTGAAATAAACTACTACCTTTTACGCCTCTGTGATCTGAATCTATAAATCTTGAGTGCGCCATTCTTCTCCCAATGCGAGCGGTAGGTTTAGACTGAGATGCTGAGATATAACGATTGACCTACCTTATTACATAACCTGGTACAGAGCCACAGAAGGCCCCGCGCGGCAAATCGCAAATAGTCGACATAGTAGATAATGCAAAGTCAGTGGAACACTCATTCTAATTGCAGTTCGCTTCCTTTCCGCTACTCAATGAGCGATATTCATATGCGGCATTGTTCATTCATAAATTTGCATATATATATGTAAAGTGCAAATGTATAAATGAACAATACCGCAGTCATTTTTGCTACTGACAAAGTTTTATCATTGCAATAACAGATAGTAGTATTATGCTCCATTTAAACCTTTTGTAATGTCAAGAATCAACAAGGACAAACCCTGCAAACTCCTATACAATATACTACAAACACAAACTACACTAGACACTATATCTGTAAAGATTTTGAATCCGCTGTATAGATCCGTTGTCGTTGGAATTGTATACTTACTTTTTGTTTCTTTACTAAATGTGTATACCATTTTCATAACAATTTGTTTCTATTTGTTTATTAATTAACTTATTTAATTTCCCATCTATCAAGTTACTTATGTAAACGTGTTTCTTAACTTACCTTTTGACCTATTTGTGAACCGTATTAGTTTAGTTAAAATAGTTTAATAATGCTGTTGTTGTTTCCTTATATTGTCGCACTGTTTGTTCGTATACCATGTTCTGTACATACACAAGAAAAAGATACTTAGTAGAAAAATAAGAAAATGTCCTATTATAATGTAATATATATACCTTTTCTTATTTTAAACTCATCGATGCGTACTCTTGAACCCCTCGTTTTGTGCTTAATTATATAGTTATATATATATATATTAATATAGTAATTTGCTGATACATATTATATAAAGGGCTTATATAGACTTAAAGACAACTATATGTTCAAGTTCCAAAGTACCTTATCTAGGTGTGACTAAAAGCAAATCTTTATAAAACACGGATTATTTCAAAATCTTGTGTAGCGGATTTAGATATGCAAATACATTTAACTACCACATGAAACAAATTTAACACCTAATGCCATTGGACGTAAATAAAATCCGATTTTTCTTTATAGTTTGTCATCGCGTGGATTGTTTTATTTAAAACCATTCTCATTTTGGAACTTTTATGTTGTCGATTCTTTCATCTCCTGTACATATTGTTGATATTTGAGTATAATATGAGTTATGTTGTTAATATATAATGTACTTTAACAGTTTTAACTCCCAATATGTGTGCATACTGTAAGTTGTCTCACTTTGATGGGATCTTTTTATTTACACTTGTAACGCCTGTAACAATTATGTTGATGCAGTTCATAGCTTCATCAAATCTACTAAACGTTTTAGCTTGGATTGAGTGGATATACTGAGGTTAACTTATACCCATGACCCATGAAACCTATTTCCAATAATAAGCCACCGTATATTCTCTTTTTAACTTAAAACTGATAAATGAACGGATTAGTATTGTTAGCTTATAGCCATATCATTGTATACTTATTTCTTACAGGGAGAAGAACATGATAAGAATATTATTCTTTCGTTCTGACCCCCATATTTTGTATAACATGATTTGTAAATGATTGCTTTCAAAAAAAATATGTTTAAACTAACAATTATGGTTTACTGTTTTTGAAAGTAATGCTTTGTCACTCGACAGAAACATGCATTAAAATACATCCAAAAAAAGTTTAAATCGCCAACGCCTGCATAAAGATTGGTTCTAGTTTTAAACGTAATTTAAATTCAACGCGACCCTATCTTATTTGGCAAAATGACTAAAATATAAAGATATATAAATAACGCTTACAATGTAGTAAAATTATGTAATAATACCGGAATATAATATACTCGAAATTGCTATATAATGACAAATGTTAATAACGGTAAAACTAGTGATTTTTAATATCGTGTGAAAATAAAGGCCGGGAAAACAAAGTGTAAACATGAAAATAAGTTCGGGGAAGGATATCAATGGCAATTCATTTCCTAGAAGAGGAAATAAAGTGGCACGAACGATAATTAACACTTCATAAATAATGGGATCTAGCCTAGTTCAGTAATGGCGGAACATTTGGTGGATTAGATATAGAATGGAATCAGTAACGAAATCCCATGTTAGTTTTGACATTCCACTCATTCTAAAGAAAAAATTATAACGCCTCAAAACAAATAAATTTCAACATCAGTCCAATAGAATGCATTTAAATCTTCATCTCACATTGGCTTTGTTATGAAGGCAGCATCTGTCGATGAAGTAGCAAGTTCATGTTCCAGTAATTGCCACTTACAGCAGATTCAACAACAGCATCCTGAGGAAAAAAAGACACCAACTGAGGAACTTCAAGCACCTTCTTAAAGCCATTACTAGAAATGCAGTTAATGCTAAGTGGTCTGTTCGTCTGAAAAGAAATGTGCATAAAGCGCTCGTTGATTTATAAACTATATACAAGAACATTTGAGCTGAAGTGAAGACATGGACGTGTTTGGGATCGAGTGCCCCACTCTAAGAGTGTAAGAATGAATATATTTTACCATACAATAAACATTACAAACGGACTTCTATACTTCACAATGAAGGCTATTTTAAGCATTTAAGAAGGATTTGTACCAGATATTACCGTTAGAAACCTAACAGTAGTATGAAAATACTGCACGTGAAGAAGTCGGCTAATCGCATTTTGCCTTCTCGGATGTGACTACAGGTCAGATTGGGGTTTAGCGCATCATTTCAGAGGACTTAACTGCTTGTCCATATAGGTTTTAGGTCAGGTCCTAAACAAACTGCGTTGACATTTGTGCTATGTTTTACTGCCCAACCTATCAGTCATTTAATCTTTTGCTACATTGCATGTAGCCATTTTTTTCTATAAAAATATGTAATAGAAACAAAATTTTACCGGAGAGTAGGAATTATTAGAATATTTAAAAGAAAACACATTATAACATGCCCATCTACGCCCATGACCGCAATGGTTTAAATGCTTTTAAAATGTATGGAAACAATTATGCAGCACGGCATAAGCCATCCTGCATTTTATGGATATGTGTTTATATAATTTAAACGACATCCAGGGTCTCGAGAACTTCTCTGACCTCTTTACAAAAATCATCTCGAAATTTATTGCTGATAATATTCATACTGGATTGCTTGCAATTGGCCCTTTTAAGATCAGGAACTTCCATTGCTTTTAAATTACACAATGACTGGATAGATCGTTGGGACCAAATGAATACGGTGACTTCAAGCCCTTATTAGCCAGCAACCTGTTGGATTTCTGTCTCTTCATCTCTCCAGTCGAGCCCTGTATAGGTGCGGCGACTTGAACAGTCTCCCTGCCCTTTAAGTGAGATTGTACAGTAGGTATAACTTTGGGATTTTTTTTCTTTATTATAAAATATATCAATTGATTATAAATCCTCGAATATATATGTAATATTTGAATTTCATTCCATATTATCTCTTCACAATACATAATTTTGTTTTTGTTGGTTTTGACTTTTTTCTCTCAATTTCGATCGTTTTATTGTGTTTTTTACATTTCACATTTGAACTGATATATGAAATCAGAACATTTTACCCTATGACGCCAAGTTTTTTAATGGCTTTAGCGAGGTGTACACGCATCGCTGTATCTATGTATTGATTGTATTGATTTTTCGCTAACACAACATCATGTCATGATAAACTTAGCAGTATCATACAGTTTAGCTTTAAATATCTATATATCTATAACATTTATCTATATCAACACTAACCTGGTATTCTTTTTATCCACCTTCAACAGCTTTTCAAAGGGAAACATTTAAATTTACCGCTACTGCTCCTCCCTTACATGATCTGACATTCCAATGCAATACACGAAATTCATGTGCGAGCAATAGAGTAATTCGGCTATAAGAAATAGTTCTATTTTACAATAAAAAATACAATAAGACAATAAACATGTTATTTCTTTTATTTTATTTGCGCTATACATAAGGTTGTAATTTTATTAATTACGAAAACTAAAAATAATGGTTAGAAAAAAAGAACAACAAAAATCACAAAATCACAAAACTCCTCGTGTAAAGTTATACATGTAGTGTGTAATGTCAAGGGCATGTAACATTTAAGCTACGCACTTGGCATTAAGAAACGCGAATTACATTCGATGTTTGTGTGTGTTTGTGGCTGTAACAAACAGTAGCTCATGGATTTTAATTGTTGATGACATTGAAATTATGAACATTGAATATAGCGCTTTAAAATTACGAAGATAGTTGTGTTTTTGACAGGGTGACTTGCGAAATATGGAGAAATGTTGAGATTGGAGGTGGTGGGTTGGTGTTCATGTTTACGTCTAGAAACTGTGATTTTTTAGCACATTTGTCTAGATCTGCGCAGTCAGCTATATTTGGTTCGACTTAAGATCGAGCTTTATCTAAACCATTTGAATGTTCATCATGTAACGACATTTGATCATCAGGGTCTGTCCTAAGATTAGGCAGATGATTGCAATCTGAGACAGTCACCACAGATTCAAGGTCAATTTCCTTCTCAAAAATGTTCGGATTAAAGCCAGATTTTGCCTCGAAACCTCGTAGCCCATCTCTTCAACACTGCTTAGGTTTTTTCTACGATTCTTCATCACATTCTTTCAATTCACACTAAATAACATCAAAACAACGGGAACTCGCATGATCTGACATTTCGACAGTTGTTTTTATTTTTGCAGTCTACAAATTCGTACTTTGATTGATTTTATTTCTATTACTAAACAATTTTAATCATGTTCCCGTAGATACATGTTTTATTTTTCTGATATATTTTTTTTCGTTTTCAAATTTTCTATATCATTGTTAAATAAAACATAGCATAGAACTGTCCGGTTAGCTCAGTCGGTGAAGACGCTGCTACTTAAGTTTTCAATCCTGCAAGTCAGAGATCGAATCCGCTCACATCCTCTTTTTTTAATAGCCTCTTTTGCTCTATTTAACCAATATTTATATTATGGACATTTTTGGGGTGACCACAAGCATAATTACGGGATAAATGAGTTCTCGTAAACACTCCTGATCGTTTCCTCAAAAAGGTAGTCCGGCTTAGAGCAGGTGCGCGAATATAGGTTGATAAAGCTCATCTTAAGCACACGGGTTATATCAATCGATATTTACAGAGATGGTGGGATAAATTATAAGAACAATATAATGAGAAATCCAACAGTGACTGTCCAATTATGGCTTTAAGTCACTGTTTTCATATAGTCTAAACGACCTGTCCGGTCATCGTGTAATTTAAAAGCAATGCAAGTTCTTGACTGTAAACAGGTCTATTGCAAGTAATGCAGTGCATCGAAGGATTCCCAGGTTGTAACCGTCTGCAATACATTTTCTGACAAGTTTTGTAAAGTGGTCAGAAAAGTTATTGAGACCCTTAATCTTCTTTAACTTGTATAAAACATTTCCATTAAATGTAGGATGGCTTATGCCTTTCTGCATAAGTGTTTTCACCACTTACATTTCTAAACTACTTACAGCTTGCCTTACAGCCGTTCGCAATCATGTTGTTAAATATTGTGAAAAAGTGTAAGAAAATTCAGGAATTAACATTTTTTGGTCTATTAAAAATTCCTCAGAAGTCTTAGACAAGTTTCGTACTCTAAACTTCATTGCTCTGCATTTAATACTTACGATTTCTCTACCCTGTACACTTCTTTACCTCATGATTTAATTAAGACCAAATTGATTGCTGTTATTGAGAAAACATTTGCTCGAGAGCAACGTCTATATATTGCATGTCATGAAAGTAATGCATTTTTTACCAGCACTTTCTCAAAGTTTACTTTGTGGACTTGCACGGATGTTTGTGAAGCTCTACGTTTTCTATTAGACAATATTTACATAAAATGTGGTGACACTTTATTTATACAAGTAATTGGTATCCTATGGGAACTAACTGTGCACCATTAATTGCAGATTTGTTTTTATACTGCTTTGAACGTGATTTCATGTTAACTTTATCCCCTTCAAACCAAAGCCACATTATAGAGGCTTTCAATTTAACGTCACGCTATCTTGGCGATATTCTAACTATAGATAGTCCTTTCTTTTCTCAAATAATCCATCTGATTTACCCTCCAAAACTTACCCTTAATAAAGCAAATAACTGACATTTAAATGCAGCATTTCTAGACATTGAGATCGATAGTTCCAATGACAACGTCTCTACCAAAATTCTATGACAAGAGAGATGATTTCAACTTTAGTATTGTGAATTATCCATACCTTGATGGTGATTCACCTCGTGCTACCTCCTATGGTATTTACATATCACAACTTACAAGGTTTGCACGAGTTTGTACTAAAGTAGAAGATTTCAATGCTAGAAACCGGTTTATTTCTTCTAAACTGTTACAGCAAGGCTTTCATTTTCATAGATTAAGAAAGGCGTTTACAAATTTTTTTCACTGCAATGATTTAATTGCTTCTAAGTATAAAAGCAGTAAGAATAGGTAAATAAGAAAAGGTCCTATCAAAATTTCCTGATGACGATGTAAAGGTGATCTCAAAAGAAGGTTGTCACGTGTGTTTTTTTTCTGAAAATTACCATTTCGCTGCAGCGTGGCTCGTAAAGAAGATCTCATTCTATCTAAATCAAATACCTTTCTGCAATAAAGAGTGCTGATTTATACTTCGCTGTTCACAAAGAACTAGGGCATCAGTGAACATCATTTTGCAGGACCTGGTCAGATTACAATGACTTTGGTTATTTGAGAAAAAAGTCTGTAATCCAAACTGTCGAATACCACCTTTAATGCCTCCTCACAGATTTGTACCTTTTATATTTGGATTTCGTGTGATTACTTGTGTCATGTGCCTTTTAGAACTTTTTTATATGTTGTAGAGTTCATAGAACTTCCTCTACCAAAGTATCTGAACTTCGCTATAATTACCATAATTCTGTCGCTGCGATGTACAAGTATTCAAAAACAAGAAAAAAAAAAAGAAAAAGAAAAAGAGATGCTGCCTTTTTACTGTTATCTTATTTTATTGTTTCTTTTCTATTTATTTGCATACAAAACTATGTTAGAACCAAGTTAGGACGAGACAACACAATGGTCACCCTAATGATGTCATCCAAGGTTTCAACTGCCAAACAAGGTAAAGGAAAAACGGAACACAAAGCTGACAACAAAATGAACATGATTGTTCCACGGGGTATAAAACGACCAAGATGTAAGTCGGCAAACGGTGAACAGCTAACGAAGGTACGTACGTCAGATTAAAATTTACAAAATTCATCACATTTAATTGTTAAAACAGACACCGTTTCAATTTGGTTTGCGAAATGGCGTACATCAAACTCCGCACAGGGTTTACGACATCGCTACGCTCGCTTAAAACCACTGCCATCATACAAAATCACGTGACGATAGTCAGATCATGTGACAGAAGCAATATGCCAACAGGGATTGCAGATACTTGATCTGTTTGGGATTCGCTTTTATGGAGGAGAGACAAACTCCGTTATTACTTTGTGAATTTCTTCAACAGTATCCATTGGTTGTTTACATTGAACCGGTGTAACACTGAAATTTCGCCCTCAGCAAAAGGACGGAAATGGCCGAGTTGTTACGATTGTAGTGATAAATGCATTCTTTTTTTTTTCTTTATCGTTAGAATTTGTTTTTTCATCCATTATTGGTCGTTTTTCTAACATATACATTCATTCCGATTGTCATTTTACTGAACAAAAATTAAAAGTAAAAAAATCAAATCCTTCCAGATCTGGAAGGATTTCTGTGTGGTGGCAGAGATTCTCCTTACTGAAAGGGGGAGATCACTGCGTTGGAGATTGGGCGTACATGCTAAAGATTTTTAAACTGACCTTCAAATTTACACACACTAATGAAGAATTAAAGATAGCTCTATGACGTCGACATATCGGTATATTCCGTCACATTTCGGGGACATTCGTTAATTTACGGAAGACCCTTTTCTATAAATCATGCATGATTTTCTGTTATGTAAATCAAATAAATAACAATTTCTGTTTATCATTTGAAAAAGTCTGGCTTTCATGCTACTCTAAACACAATAATAAAAAGCAAATTACATCGACAACTTTTGGTACCTATTGAAGAATAACACGACTATCAGTCAATTAGAGATATTGGGACCCTGGGTTCGAACCTCATGAAAGGTAAACATTTAATTTATTCTTTGTTGTTTTGTTTTGTTTTGTTTTTACCGTAAGGTACAACTGGTAGTGAAAACTGCAAATGGCTTCTACAGTTTCGTTTAATGCTTCATTTGTTAAACAAACCCACTCTCTACCATCGGCTCATACATTCACCTCTGTTATTGGCTCACTTAATGTCGGGACTACTTTCGAACCACGTGACTTTCAAAAAGTCACATGATATTAAAGATGGTGACACCGGTGAAACGGGAAGTTGTCACTCTCTACTTTCGGCTCATTCATTCACTATGAAGGGTAAAAGATGGAAAATAACACTTTTAACATTCCCAACGGGAAGCGGAGAAGGCTAACGACAAGATCACTTTTGCTCTTAACCACGTAGGTCAATGCCTCCTTCTGTTTATCTTTTAAAACCATGTTCTTGTCGTATTTCTTAACTGCCTCGTGGATCACGTCCATGTTTATTGACAAATGCGCATTAATATCACTATGTTATTCTTCCAAAAATAGTGCGCTTGAATTAATTAAATATCTTTAATTATTTACTTCAATATGTCTTTTTAGTAGTTGTTTATTCATTTTATGTAGAAGTATTATTTTAATTTGAAAATATCCTTAAAATAACACTTTAAAATTTCCGTCAAAAATCTTGACGTGAGCCCATTGCAGAGGTGTCTGAGAGCGGAACGAACGACAACTCTGCGTGGGAAATTGAAACAAACCAGCAAGAAGAAGTGACTCAATATAAAGTATACATTAAGTAACATTTTGCCACTTTTTGAAAATGGGTTGTTTAAACTATGTGACTTTTTTGTTGCTTAATAATGGGGCTATATTTTGATGTCAGATTTGTTAATATGCACAACAATGTTCTTTTTGTTTGTTCGTTTTATGTTTAATATGATCATAGGTTTGAAAAAAACATACGAGGGATGATTCAAAATAACGTAGATTTTTGTAATTGCATCTTTATTTGAAACATGTTTGCAATAAATTATATTCCAATGTCAATTGGAACATAAACGAAGCAAACTGAGCTAAAATATTAATGTATTTAATTGATTTCAAAAGCGCGTCGCTTGTTTGAATAACCTTGGTAACATCCATGCGGCTCGTTATTGCTAGTTTACTTTGTAAAGGCCAAACCTGTCAATATACACAAAATTACACGTGGAAAACGGGCCATACTTGTATCATCGCTTTCTTTAATACCAAGAATATTTACGAACTATTTTCATTTTATATGATGATTACACACTAACTTGTGTTGTAGTAAATAGGGATGTCAACGGATATCCGGATATTCGGATATCAGTTCGAATCATTTAATATCCGGATCGAACTGGGAATCCGGATATTCGTTTTAAAACATTAAAATTGAAGCTTTTACTGATCCATTTTGTTTATAGAATATTATCTTTAATTTCTTTCTCTGGGCTTCACTGTTTTAGAACTGTGCTAAAGCACGATGGTATGTAAAATAACGTGCTAATTAACAGCCATTGTTGGAAGCTCCATTTTGATTATAGAATATTATCTTTAATTTCGTTTGTTTGGTTTTATTAAGGATGGATAGAGCTTTAATTATGTAGACAATTAACAGTTATGTCGGCATAAATCAGTTACCCGTGTTTAGTTAAGTCCGTTTGAGTTCTATAAATGTATTGATAAATTTATTTTGCTTTTATTCGATCTTACGATCTTGATTTATTTTATAAAAAAATAATTAAGTTTACAAAAAAAGTTGAAATATTTCCAATAAAACTGTCACGTATTATGCGGGGAAAAAAACTGAAACAATTACATAATGGTCTTGATATGTGCTTATCACTGTGTCTATACCTCAAAATAAGTACATATATATGCTAGTACAAGTGCATTTGAACAGTGCGATTTTTGTTTCTTGTGCCCTGAGATGGGTCGTAACTTTTCTGGTTCAACAGACAATCGTAAACAGTTGTAAATATCCTAAACTTAACTCAAGACATGCAAACGCTTTTAGCAGATGTATAAAAGTTTTTGTCAATTACAGTTCAACGTACCGACACAAAGCTAATTGAGCTTACTGCAACGCTGATAAAAGAAAGTATAAATGCAAGATATAAATAAAAGCTTTTAACAAAACACGTGTTTCTTGAATTTAATTAGATGTAACTGCTTTTGATTGAAGCAAGTGATGTTTTTTCTTGAAGTAGATTAAAACTCTAAAATTAAAAACGTTAAAGCAAGTAATTAGGCAGCTTGTTTGTTTTCAAATATCGGTATCTTTCCTATCTATGACATATCCATATACATTACCTTTTGTATATATATTATGTTGTTTTGTTGAATATAAATAGGACTGCTTTTACTCAGTTCGAGTCGATTTTGACAAAAAGCGATCTCACGAGGTGCCAAAATCGAAAAAGTTCTGGCATTTCACCTTGTACAACACTCGTATTCATTTAAAAGTTCTTAAAATATATCATTAATAGGAACAATTAAACATGTAACCATTGTAGTATCGATGATTGAGCGCGGCTTTATACTTTGCACAGTTTTTGCACTGACTAGCAATTTGTAAACAAAATTTAAAAGTTCAATGCCTAAATTATCATCTCAACGACGTAAAACTAACGAGAAGCGATAATATTTTACTTACATTGATGACCGTTTGTACTGTCGCATCATGATTCGAGACTTTCTCCCGAACAAGCGCGTAACAAAATAGCACACAGTATCGCATCAAAATAATTTTATGGCGCGCTAAATGTCTCAAGTTTATTTCAACTCGGTCATTCCTATTATCGAACAATGACGTCATTTTAACCGATTTAATTTTTATTTCCTGTGTAAGCATCACTTCGTTTATATTTAAGATTCTGTGTCACGTTATTTACAGTAAAACACAAACAACACTTTTGACATTTTAGTGGGACAATAGCACTTTACCGGTACGTAAAAATGCTGTGTTGGTTAATGTTGAGTTTTATTTGGCATAGTTCAATATATTCCATTGTTTCACGTTTGATGCTACCGCCCCCGAACCCCGTTTTAAAATTTGAACCGAGAGAAACATGCATGCTTCGTCTGGAGACGCATTGCACAGAAGCGGTAAACATACACGTACCGGTAAAGTGCAATCTAGCGGTTTAAGTTCAAATGGCTGTTTTATTTACTATAAGAGATAAGTTACAAACATTGATATTATCATGTTTTTAATATTATCATGTATTTTAGACATAAACCAATGCGCCTTTTTCGGGGAATTTTATTTTCGTAAAA
>CM017559.1:45860412-46078817 GCA_007844125.1 Sinonovacula constricta | reverse complement strand
AAAGGGAAGTATTAAAGTGATTCAGCTATTCCTTTTATGACAACGCCTAGACGTCTTCAGAAAGCTATGCGTGCTCACTCATAATATTGAAGTCAAACATACAGTACCAAGATTGGGAAGGGCGTCAATAAAAATAACAAGTTTACGAGGAAATTATCAGTAATAATGGTCATTTTTAATTCAATGTACCATCTGGTGTACAAAAGCAACTTAAACAACTAAGTTATATGGTGTAAGAAACTGCTCTATCATAACTGTAAGGTGACATCTTTTGTTTACTGGCTAACAGCTCTTTCATGTACTACGTAATTGGCTTGTTTGTATGTACTGTTATTCGTTTGCACTTGTAGAAGATGCAGACGTATACCAAAACAATTAATTTAACAGTTCTTTTATTACTAATGATATTTATCGGTCTTGTGATGTTGTTACGTGCCTTTGTCACATATGTGTGGCGATTATGGAACCTTAAATATTAAAATATTAAAATGTTAGCGTGCAACTGTTTATGGTGGTAAAAGGTATATTTTACCTAATATAGCTACATAAACATCAAATCTTTAAAAGACATATACGAACAAAGGTGCTAAAACATGACTTCCATATACAAGTCACGATAACGAACGACCCAAAACAAACAAGACACATGAAGAAGAATGTTTGGACTTTTTGTTTTTTCACGGAGACAAAAGCATGTCGTTTTAAGTGCACGTCGTGCTGTTATCCGTGCAGGTAGATTTCAAATATGTATCTTTTAGGCTTCTGTTTGCAGAAGGTAGTCCTCAGCTATTAATGTTGAATAATTATACAAAATACCGCAATTCTTAATGTATGTATATGCTTTGTTTTTTACAATGATGTTGGTAAATAATATTCGCAGAAATATTTGCTTAGCTTTGACTTGCCACAGTTGTATAAATCTGGAATTTTCTGGAATTAATATTTATTTATATATGCGCTGTATTAACAGATAAACATTTTGATTAAGAAACTGATGTAGTTATAAGCTTGACAATAAACTTTATCAATGTTTTTTAAGGGGTTGAAGAACATGTTAAATGTTATAAATACAACAGACAATATATTTGCCGATGATATTGCAAGATACTGTTCATTGATTTTCTTTTAATACACTACAATGCACATTTCACTTGAGAATCATAAGTCATATATATTGGAAAGCCACATTACTTCAATCAATGAAAGTTTTACAGCATAATTTCTTAAGGCATAATGATCATGTGTTGAATTATACATCGATGTTGGCAGCTCTTTTCAATATAACCATCTAGGCGGTAGAAGAGGGCATGTAGAAATGGAGCGCGTCTTAATTCTATATACAATACATGTTTTAATGTTAGCTTATTAGTTAAAATAACCATTATTAGGTATTTATTTTTCATTTAAAGTAATATTTGAAAGGTTTTTCATTCTAATTTGTGTTTATAAGCTAAATTACATACAGCTTTCCAATGCACAATAACGTTTTCCTCTGTCTTTGGTATTATTTGTTGCTATCATTTGTAATATATGAATAACTTTGGGAGGCCAATGAAACTGACAGTCAAACAATGACAAGACATTTTCTAATTGGTTTACTCAGGTATTTCTTTAAGATATGCATAACTAAGTATGCAAGTTTAAACGATCCGAGACATTATTATAAACTGTGATTGTTGCTTTGACTAAATCTCTTAAAATACGTGTTTATCGTCATTCCTATCATTCCTAATACAGGCATAATGTTGACAAACATTGAACATAAACGGAAAACAGTATCTCCTCTCTCTCTCTCTCTCTCTCTCTCTCTCTCTCTCTCTCTCTCTCTCCTCTCTCTCCTCCTCTCTCTCTCTCCTTCTCTTCTCCTCCTCCCTCTCTCTTCTCTCTCTCTTCTCTCCTCTGTCTCTCTCTCTCTCCTCCTCTCCGTCTCCTCTCCTTCTCTCTCTCTCGCTCTCTCCTTCTCCTCTCTCTCTTCCCCTCTCTGCATATAGCAAATCCAAATATACTAGAACAATACAACTATTGTTTGCTAAGGCGTTTGTTCCAGACGACGAAATAAACATGAGCATGAATCTTGATTCAATTTGGAGCCGACACACATGCCTACTACATGTATATGTGATAGATTACGCAATGCAACAATGTCTTAGGATTTTTAGGTAGTATCATTAGGCTCAATTAGTACTTATATTCACTAAAGATCATTTTTACATAAAAAAATGTTTTTGTCGCCAGTGTGTATACTATGCTCAACAGAAAGAACATTGTTTTTTTTCAAAATAAACAAACTTGTTTTTTTATAAACGAATTAATAAATATAGATTTTCCTTTGATGTCTTCCTTAAATTGTGTCATTTTATTTTCTGCATATTCTTCGATGTTTTGTAACGAAACATATTGTAACACAATATTTCCAAGAAAGTGTACCTAATTTAATAAAAACATGAATCCTTTGTACAAAAGAGTAAATACAGAAAGGCAATACAACTCTCTCATTCTGTGCGTTAATGGTATGCGTTTCTTTATTCTTCTTGGATCAAACAACAGAACAATAACTTCGTTGCTATGTATACTAAAGCCAAGCCTATGATGAACATTAAACTACGCCTGGGACCAGACAGACCAGGAAATATAACTGGGTTATTAACAAATGTAGCATGATAGGGAATGATACTCCAACCAATTTGGATTCACAAAGGATTTATTCTAGTTTTGTTTTGCATTAGCAATTGTTTTAGGGTTCATCTTCATAATATAAGCTGTAAAATGAACTTTAATTATAAAAAAAGAATAAAAGCAATGAAGTGATAATCAAACTACTTTACTTTATTCTGAGCAATTTCTTACAACAAACAATTTTCTTATAAATATATGCGTGTGCTTGTGGGGTGTGCGTGTTGGTGCATTTAAAACTGTATTGTTCCTTTGCTCAATATTATAGCCACTTATATGAATTTAATGCAGAATATAAATAATTCAGTTGCATAACTATTCAATTAAATAAGTAAATATAAATATACACCAATCTTCTCTGAATTGTGACATAAAACTGTTTGTTTATACTTCAATGGTCATACTTCGATATCTACATTTTCCTGAAAATATTGTAATACACTGGCTGCTGAATGCTTGAGAATTTAAAAGTCGGACTTTTATCGAAAAGAATAAAAGGTTTTTGTGTGATTAATCAAGTGTGTTACAGGTTAATAGAGCAATAGGTGCTTCTCGGTGTGTTCACAATGACCAAATTACTACCTAGTGTTTGTTTTAGTATAAGACACGGACAAACACTTGTTTATAAATACAATCTCTTCTATTATTTTCTTAATGTCAACCAATTACCATATAAAGCAAAGATGTGATCGTTAATTCTTCTTATTTCAATTAAATGTTAGATTCTCATTTGGCATCAGAGATCTGTTGTCTTGTTGTCAGAATGTTTAATGGAGAGTTTCATGTGATTCGCGTTATTATAATAGTTAATCAATATACCTTACAGCTTTTTGTGCAACATTGCTGCAGTTAAAATCACTCATTAACGAAATAAATACATCATGTACTTTACGCGCTAAATTCATATTCAAAAAGTGGATATCAGGAAAGCAAAAAGTGTTATTTGGTACCCAACCGAACACAAATGAAATCACAATTCACACCATTTTAATGCTTAATAGTCATTTGTCACGTCAGCATGACGAGTGATCCCTAATGTTTAGAACAAGTATATGTAGGTTTGATAAAGCCCTAATCCTGCTTAAATTATGAACATGTTTGGTCAATTTCGCTTGCCCCTGGGGGGAACATATATCTAAAAATATTCAATTGTTATTTTGTTCTGCGTATTTTTATCTAACTGTTGTATTGACGTTGCGTCAAATTTTAAAGTGAGTTTTCGTATAAAACTTTGTCTTAAATGTACAGTTCGAATGTCGACATTGCATTTTCATCGTTATACATTTAAAGAATTTCATCTTCAAATGCTCGCTGCTTACACTTGTTACATTAACTGTGCAGTAACCACTACCGCCCGTCGACCATAGATGAAATCATACTAGAGTAGGTCAAGGTCAATGTCGATGTAGAATTGTTCTTTACCATATAAATGAAATCAAAACAACTTATTTATAAAATTTAAACATTCATTAAAATTGATGATTTTTAAAACTTAATCGAAATTGCATCTCATTGTTCTCATTCATTCAAATCTCGTATTTTATGCAATCTGTCCTGCTGACTTCGCGAAGGCATAGATGACTTTGATCAAAAAGGCATGTGACCTCTGGCATATAGATTGCTTCGCAAGCACTATCTATCATTTATGTCTAATATTGAACCCAATGAGCTCTTAAATACCATGATAATATTATGCGGTAAAAAGTAAACAACAATAATAAACTAACGGGTTAAATATGTCCACCTGCCCCTTTTCCTTATTACCAAATTTCTTAAATTATTGTCGGCCCATCTGGGATTTGTCGAAAAAGTCAGCCCATCAAATAAAGGAAGCGGGACTTTGTACAAGGGAATTAACTTTCAACATTGAGGCATATATTTACAATTCAGTAAACAGAAAATGTATATTACCCGCGAAAATAATGAGTTCATTAACGGAACTTTGAACACAAGATGAAGATCTGGACTGACAATTGGGAGACGAAAATATGAAATCGACACGTTAACATTAATTTCAGATAAATCGCGTATTTTTAATTAGTCTAAAATACGAAAATAATCCGTTTAATATTCTGGTCAGAATATTACGAAAATATGAAATCGACATGCTAACATAAATTTCAGATAAATTGCGTTTATTTATTGTGTCTGATCTGTAAGACAATAATGGGATCTAATCAAGTCATGAAATCATGAAATTTATTCACATGTCAGGGCAAACACAGTATTAAGTAAAGCCCGACTGCAATTTATAAAACCATACATAACCTTAATATAATGACATCTCCGATTTAGTTATCATTTTTGTGTTGCCAGATTATTATGTTTCTACAGTTAATTTGCATCATTGTATAACAATTAAAACAGGCTACAATGTTGGTTCTGATAGGTATTTAAAATTGGCTTACCCCATCAAGCAGTGAAGTATAACCTCTACGTTAACATTTTATTCAATTAATTGTTTTCATTTGTATTATGAATCACCATTGCACAGTGCATATGCAAATTGAAAACTTATCCTAAATATATATAGATATTAGTTAACCTGAACAATGCACACACTCAAGTTATCAATAACTTTGCGTTTTATATTAGGCCATATCCATAGTTTTGTAGTTTATAAAAACTTATGCTAATACCAGCCGTATAATGTGCATAGCAGTGCGTGACAAATTTGATTGACAGTCGAATTGTATTTTATTACGTATTGATGGTTCTTCCACAAACCATGCATACATGTACGTAATATAAGTTAACATTTATATCAATATAAAACAACTTTAAAAACTTCATTGAAGGAGAAAGGCAAAGATATGAAATTAACTGCGTGTTGCTATTATAGTTAGATATTGTTGTCGACTTCAGTATTAAAGAAAATAATGTTTAAGCATCGCATGATGATTTTCCTTTTTTCTGATCTAACATCGTCACTGAAAGTCTAAGAATATCGATGGAGAAACATTAAATTCCGATAACATATAAAGAATACTAACGTTTGCTATGTTATATTCTTAGCAACAGTGTGTCAAAATTTTGAGATAACTTAAATATTACAAAACATATTATATATTTTATAAAAACACAAATAAAGAATGGTATAATCTTAGAAGATTAAGATATGGAAGGAAACTATTACCGGCCTGAAAAAAAAGTAAATATAGTTGCCTCGCTAAGTTAGTTATGCACATAATGCTATATTTGTCTAGAATATTAATAACTTACATGAATGCTTTTATTTCAAATGTATTTGTCATTGTTTAATTTTCACTTTATCTCCCTCATTTTTATGTCAGATCCATTGTAATGCATATATTTATTTATAGCTACACATTAAGTATTTGCCAAGGAGTTTTTGCAGCTTTCTGTATGTTCTCGAATGTTTATGTTATATTTAAGATAAATGAAGACGTCAATGTGTTTAAGGTAGATAATATTTACATTATACTCAATGTAAATGATACTTTTGACCTGAACACACTTATTAAGCACAGTCAACCTATTGTGTTGTAGGCCGGTCCATGTCTTTTTTATAAAAGAGTTGCTTCAGGTATGTTTAATGAATGGTCTTTGTTCTGCTTATATTCATCAATATTATCGTCATGTACGTATATATCTTTTGAAAAAAATATTTGATTTGTTACCCTTGTTTATTTGTGTAGCATCTTTAGGTTGTATCGGTTAAAGATGGCGTTTGCAAACTAATTACATACAGAAATATAGTTGTCGGTCATTTACATGCATTCTTAAATTGTACATATAACGAATCAATATATCATCACTTTATCACCATTTACTGTTTATTTACACGAAAGCTAAATCAATCACTAATCATTGGAGTAAAACGGTACAGCAAGACATGTAACAGAATATAATACACATTATACCTCTTCTTTTAATAAAATGTATTATTGTTATAGTATTCCACTTTTGAGTATCGTGATCGCATAGAAATGTACCTGGTACAAGTATGATTATATGTATTTTTCATATATTTGTAACTACATAAATATTAGACATAAGAACATTTAATGTGCCTATAAACATACCATTTATAATATTCAACGCTTATTGTATCAAGCAGTAATTATCCACGAACTGTTTCACTAGATGCAGCAGTATAAATGGTACATATTTGTTTTAGGGGCAGAGGGTTCATAAATATGACCTTCTACACCATGTGGTTTTACGATTATCTTCAACGGCCAAGGGGTAAAACTATAAAGTCGGCTGAACGAGCAAGTATCTTGACAGAAAGACTGTTACTATATATTGCTACAGTAGTACAGTTTTTGTTAGATAGGGTATATTCATTCAGTAGAGAAGTTTTTAAACGAATTTCGCCACAAATGACAAAAACAATCTTTATTGCCGGAAATACTTTTACTGAACCTTTCTGTTGTGTTCAAGAAACACATCTTTCTTTGACGTGGACTTATAACTGTTTTCATAACAAAGGGCAATACTGCTTTCATAATCTATTCTTGGATAAATAGAGAAATCTCACATATAAATAATCGACTAAAAATCTTTTTATGAGGATTTATAATGTACTTTTAATAAAAGAAATGTCTATTGTGCGTGGTTAAAGTCGACATGGAAATTACAGATAAAGGGCCACAATGGTAATGAAAATTGTTATTTCTAAATTTCTATAATAACTAAACCCTAAGACACTTAGCTAAAGTCTAATGTAAATGTCATCCTTTAAGTTGACGATACACTTGCAGCACTTAAAACGTTAAATGTATTGCACCTCCTTAAACATGACCTACATCATCTGTTTAACGTGATTTAGATCCCTTAAAGAGGATGGGCATGAAAAGTAACAAAACCTCGAGACAGAACAAAACACGAACATTATTTCGTTTTATATGAAGAGTCTTTATGTCTTTAATGGCTACTATTCAAGACTGTCTTTAAAGACAAATTTTCGTGAGTCAACAGATAAAAAAAATCAATGTGAGCACTTAATAAATGACAATATACGTCTACACAAATGAAAAGACCGAGAGACCGAGAGTAAGAGAGACAGAAAGACAGAAACAGGCAGGCTGACATGCAGCCATGCAGATAGATAGACATACAAGACATACAGACAGACAGGCAGACAGACAAACAGACCGGCAGCTAGAAATGTTCGTCATTGTTTTCACCAGTATGCCCATTTGTGCTAATATCACAGTTCTCAAAACAACCTATTAGGTGGCCATAATAGTCATGTAATGTATAAGAAAAGAGGTAATTATTTCGATATTTGTCCTGGCACAAAGTGTCTACTCACCGTTCTCATTAACGCTTAAGTCAGCGGCCTTAACCATAATAATAATATTTTACAAGACGAACGCAAGTAATGCACCAAACATATTTCTGAAGCAGCTTTCATCAGTGAGGTATACAATAAAGTAATCGTAACAGAACATTTCTGTTTATGTTGAATATACATATACAATATAGGGACGATTCCTTCAGCAGTAGGAAGAAGGAACACGACGGTTTTGTTCTTAATTGACACATCGACATGTTGTTTTTTTTACATTTCAACAATAGTGGAACAACATGTGAACACATTTCTGTGACGTAAATATATATATTCAGAAAATCTAAGAAACTAAGAAAGAAAAATGCATTTTCGAACGGATAAACAGCAACGTAAACGTGCGTGCAGTTGAATACAGAACAGGAAGCTGTTTTGACAGTAGTCTAATTTAGTGTACATAATGAAACAGTAGCATGTATTCCTCTTTGTGGTTCCAGGTCGGTAACTGTCGGGTTTGCTCTTTTTGCTAAATGACTCATCACAGATTTGTTCCTAATGCCACGTTTAGAAGAGAAGGAATAGGTAAATAAGAAAAGGTCCTTTCAAAACTCTAACAGATATTTAAATTTTATCTACAAATGTAAACAAGTTAAATGCAAATGTGAAAAAACACAGAGACGAGACATAACACACATAAAGAAAAACCATCAGTTACCGCCTTGGAACGGTCAGTCGGCAAAAAGGCCAACTGGGGTGCTTAAACCTGGTTTGTGGAGCGCTCCAACCTCGCACTTCCTGAAGGTTTTTCTAGCAAACAAACAGTGGAAGGCGAGAAGGAGAGAGACAGACAGACAGGGAGAGGGACAGAGAGAGAGAGAGAGAGAGACAGAAACTTAAACACGTTGTCCTACTCTGAAGGCACAGTCTCGTACAACGTAGCTCACAATCCGGATTGTTGTAATCAAATTATTATTATTGTTTTCATCGTCGTAAAATATTTATTTTTATATTTTAATAATTTACGATCGACAAGCAAATTAGGAAGACAGATGTGTTTGCGTAATTCTTTAGAAAAGAATATGAATAATCACATTGGACATTTCCGTTTTTGACTGTCATTGCGTCAAACTTATTTGAAACAATTTTTTCCTTTCTAAAAATATCTCATTAGCAGACATTTAACTATTTAATTTTTTTATCTTTTTGGCTGTTCTATACTATGCTATGCATTCGTTTCGATTGAATTAGGACATATGATAAACTGGTTCTCTTTCTTTATGGTGGCAATCATTATTTACAATATATTTCGATTTTGGACAGCGTTAGGAGGCACTTTGGAAGAGTTATTATGTTGGTCAAAAGGACAAAGGCTACTGTCAATATAATATTAAGTACTTGCTGAAGGATATACTTAAGTATAAATATATGGCGACTTAGTATTTGTGTCAAAATAGGTATGATGACCAGATGAAGTTTATATTCTATCAACATTATGTCCCATGATTATATTATTCTAAATAGAAACATTAAAGAGGTAAAATCAAAAGAGATAGTTTAAAAAAGTAAAATTTACATAGTTTATAGAAGATAAATTGCCATCTGAAGGACTGTAAGTAATCTATAGTTTAAGCCCTGTGCACGCTAATGACGAGCTAATTATAGTTCGGTTATATTCGTTTTTTTAGCTGAATGTGTTCAATCGTTTTACGTTCTATTAAAAAGGCAGGATTTCTTTGATATAATGCATAAATGAAACAATTAAATTAATCAAAATATGCTTTATCTTACTGAACAAAAACGTATTTCAATAAGTCTTTGTCTCGAGAAGAAGTGCAACTATCATCGACAAAAGTCGGATTAGTAACTGCAAGACTACTTATTGTTATTTGGAAGTACATATACTTGGAAAAGGTAAATGATTTACAGTTTACTTTTTTTTTACTTTTGTGTATTAAAATCCGAAGAGTGACTTAATGTTATTTACACATTAACAAACAATAAAATGAATTTTGAAAATGAAATCGAAATGAATTCAACATATACACATTTGCTAGGAAAGTGCAATAACAGTTATTTCCTACAATCATTATTTAACCACATAAGCATACGTTGAGTTTCTTAAAGTTCGGGAATATAAACATAGTTAGAAATGGGGAAAATATAAGCTCATATAAAATGACTACGACATGTTGCCGGCAACTCTTTTTAGTTTACGAGAATCAATAGAATTTGTTAGTATCAATATGTCAATTTACTTGCTGAGGCAGTCATTCATGTCAAAATTAAATTCAAACGCTTGTGTGTCTTATTTCTGCGTTTTACTGATGTAAAAAAGTACTAAATATATAATAGGTTGCCAACAGAAACGGCTCTAGTTTGTCCAGCTAATCAGGATAAACTATTCCTGCTACTACCTTTAAGCCTCTACAGTGAAAGTATATGTGATACGGAACACGTCATTATCTTTACTAGTGAAGATAGTGTTATGTGTCAATTAAAAAGGCTTTTAACTTCGTATATTTATGTGTTGACAATGTTAGGTGTTACTTAGCAGAAAGGCTATGTCAGCTTAGGCGGTGTATTTTATGAAGCATCCAACGAGAAGATTTCGCCGTACGTGTGATCGAAACGCCTCTTTTATTTCCTTGCTACGTAACTGGGAGGTACTGGATAAAATCTAGCTTTATGCAAGCGACAGAGTCTAAATCGTGAACTTGAGACTGGTAGAAAGAATAATTTCATTGGGAAAGGCGACATTTTGCGATAAGTAGGTTAAATGAACAAAAGTGACACACAGCAATTTAACTTTATGTTTGACACACAATTGTCATTTTGGTTACAATTTAATGAAGTCAAATAAACAAAGCCATGTGACAAGATCTTCTTATAAACAAAAACATAAATACGTACGGATGTCTGTCTGTCATTACAACACAAGTAAAATATACATAAACTCATGCAAATCAAGGAAATGAAGCTGAACTTTGATTTGATTTATCATTGTTTTGTATTGTGTCAATCAACATTATGTAATCAATTTTGCACACAGAAACAGCCAAAATAAGCGTTCAGGCTTGTAAGCGAATTTATGTAAGTAAGTTAACTGTAAAAGTATATTGTCATTTATGTATAACTGTATTGCAGAAGAAGTTCAGAAGAGAAATTGATAATTTTCATTGAGGAAGAAACGTTTAACTATCAAGAGGATGGGCAAATAGCTCTCGGTACACATCATATTGCATGCTACTTTTGGCATCATTGACTTTCTGTGATACAAAGTAACGGATCAAAGTGTACACGCTGCGAGCTCTAAAGCACGATTCATAACTCATACAGATATTCCAAAGTCCATCTGTCTGAGTATGGTTTATGATTGACTTCGTTATGTAACATCTATTTTCAGGGAGGACATCAATAATCATTTTGTAAAGCGACACGTTTTGTTTAGTAATATACTACAATGTAAAGCATTCGAATAAATAAAAATACAAAAAAGTAATGTAATTGTCAACATCAGACATTGTATTGAAAGGTTCTTGTCAATGACATGACGCATGTAATCCGAACAGTTGTTGTATTCCAACTTGAGACAACACTGCCTCCCATTGGGTATTGACAAGTGCAGATGACCGTGAAAAATAATTATACGAAAACAGTTTCAGCATGTTGTTAGTAAGAAAATGGAAGACTTAATGCCAAACCAAAAAAAATGTATTCTACTGTCTGTGAAAGTGGCGAAAGCGAATTATTATGACGATAACAGATGCAATAAGATGTTATAACACCTAAATTAGAATTAAATGTTACAAGTATAGTTTGCCACGAGTCTAGCAATTTCGATTGCAAAAGTTTACCACGAATCATTAGCTGTAGAGCCAAAGTAATGTATTAAGTACAATAGAATATAACGCAAAGAAAACATAAAGTTAATAGTAACGCAATGAAAGAAATATGTGGTTGCAATTGTAACTTTTAAGAGGCTACAAAAATATTGTGTACCACATTTACTTTTGATTTGCGCTTTTTTGTAGTACGTTTCGTATGTGTACGTGTAGAAATGAACGACGCATAACTCGCATTTGATATATTGATGCATTTACAAACCATTTGATGTCGATGTCTGTTTTCAGCAGAAATTCCCATTGTGCATTTTGAAAGATTTTGAAAGATTGAACATTTCGAAAATAAATTTCACGATTTATGTTTAAAATTGATGTTGTGTTAAAAAAGGTCTTAGACTAGGGTTTTCTTCATTTATGCTATTGTACATGTACACGGAAAATCATTTACAGTTTACTTTTCTTGGTTCTTGTGTACATTTGGAAAGGCTATTTACACACAAGGAAACAATATAATGAATTCTATGGGCCAGTTCTTTTCTAAGTGGGAAAACCACCGTTATATAAATGGTAAACAAATGCGGAAATAAGACTTGAAGCTGTCTGTATTATTCAATGTTCAACAAGAGCTATCGCTTCTTCTTTTTATTTTCGTCATATGTGTTATACACTTTTATAAGAATATATGACAAAGTCCTATAAGCAGTGCAACACATTCCAAAATTTGAATAGGCACAGGACTTAAGGTATTCACATGGAAGCCAAATATAATAGTAAGAACAAATATGTGATGTGTCATTTAACAAAAAGAGAAAACCCGACAGTTACCGCTTTGGAACGGTCAGTCGACAATATGGACCGACTGGGGTGCTTAAACCAGTTTTACAGAGCTCTAATCTCGATTAGAATAACTAAATGTGTATTGTTGATCTTAAATGAAATAAGCTTTCTGAACCAGAAAAAAATATAACCAGCGAAGAAGAAATTTTTGCAGCATCCTGTTCATGTGAAATAGGAATTGAGGAACCGATGTTAAATGTCCATAAAAGGAAATACACACAACGAAGTGAATAACAGTCATAACATATCGGATGGTCAATTTCGGTGACCTGTAAATCAAGGTTTCAATGCTTACACGCATGTATCCATTATGCTAGGATATGAACAGAACACACACAACACAAACTGTTACATCGTTCAGTACCTTACCGCCGATTCGTCTCCAGAGGCATATATAACAAGAGCATACAATGTTGAAAGACTACTTTAGTTGCAATGCAAATGTGTAAGTCCTGAGACACAAGCAATTTGTTGATTGCTTTTTAAAAAAAAAATAATTACAATCTTTGGTGCATTTTGAAATATCGCACTATTGAATACGCCTTAAAGAAAACGAAAATGCGCCTATTTAAATGGAAAAAATGTTTGTCTTGTAATTAAGAAATATGAACTAGACAAAATGTTATTAAGACATGAAGTGAAGCTGTAAGAATGAGTCATGTACCTTTTTCCTAATCAAAACTTAGAGGATGGTCTTCTTTACAATGTTATGATTATGGCAAACGCCTATATGCTTTGATAGCTAATAGTTTCCACACAAAAACTGATTTATGTTCGGATTGTGAATGGATACGGCCTTTATATGGTTCTCTTTGAATTCACTTATGTTCTTAAAGTAACGACTTCTAATTCCATAAAATAATTCTACTAGAAGAACAAATAGCATGTCGGACGAGCATTAAGTATAATTTCTTAGACTCTTACCAACACGTTACTTGCACTGATGCAATTATGGCCGGTTAAGTAGACTTTTATTTAGCTTTAATTTGAAACAATTGTAAGTCTTGCACGATCATCATCATAGATAAAGGTAATAAACATTTATTGATAAAGTTGTGACTCTGAGATAGATATCAATTATTTTAGACTTACGTTGTAGATGAAGACATGCACGTCAATGATGCTATACACGCTTTGTTTTCATTTTTAAGGCCAACTCCTTAATTGTTAAATATAAGTATGATTTTATGCGGAAAAGTGTCGTTAAAGATATTACACGTTCAGATTTCACGGTGTTTTATCAGATTATACCATTTCTGTGCATTTAGCTTGTGTATTCATATTCTTACATGTATGTCGTGGGCATCACATCTTGGTAATTGTTCGACAACAGGTACATTTGTTTTATACTTTTGTAGTCTCGGTTTGTTAGTTTTCTTACTGTGTATTAACTAACTGCTAAAAGGTAAGGTGCAAATACGAACATTTTGTTCTCATGTATAAGTTTGCCATTGCACTAAACATTTCTTTGCCAATGTAATTATTACAAAAATATATTTAAAATGTGATTCTATCATTTAAATGCTCAAGAGCGACTATATTATGAAATGCAGACTAAAATTTGCATATTGGAGAAGAATTTGTGTGTGCGGACGTATAGCCTTAATACTACATGTACTTCTTTTTTCTTTGAGGGTCGTTTAATTTCAGTCGTTTCTGCATGACTTGTATGCCTTTGACTGTATTCGTTGCTAGTGTTATATTTATGCTTTGTTTTATCACCAAATACATTTTGTCCTTACATATAAGTGTAATGTATTGTCTATATTGTTAATGGAGAGAAAAGTATTTTAGGGAAATTGTATATAACCTTTCTTGAAACCAAGATTCATATGCCCAGAAATATCGATGTCAGTAAACAGCATGCAAAACGGCTCAAACTGATTTTTTTATTATATATTTCTATTTATTACTTAAATAGTATATTTTTATTTCTTTCCAATTGCCAAATTTCCCAGACTTTACACGTCTAGCGGATTGTTATTTTCTTATATAAGGTTTTCTTCTTTACAAACCTGGATTTTCGGTAAGTGTCTGGGAGTGTTAATGTAGGTATTTCGCGTTAAAAATTGAATTAAGATTGTCTGTTCACAACAAAACAGTTAAATATTAAGAAAGACGTATTTAAGACGTATTTGAATGTTCCAGACGATTTTGCAGATTCTCGAGTACTCTTTAATAATATTACATATTTGGACTAAAGAAACAGATCGCGCCTTGTACCATACTTAAACTCATCCAGGCATGTTGCGTGCATTATGTATATTTGGCTTATTTTGCACTAGCAATTTAGGATAGATGAGTACAATGCGTATTGTATGCAATTTTGTATTGGTTTTGACATATATATATATATATATATTTATTTATAATATATATCTGTATGCCCTTTTAATCAAAATCACCGCTATCGTCATCTACAAAATATCAGCAACAACAGTAATTTCTCTGTGTGATCATTATATTCAACTATTTAGTTTTACGTGTATTAACCTTAAAACGAGTTTAGATTATTGGGGATATTGTCAAACGCAACGGTATTCTTTAGGGAAAATTGACATTAGTTAGAGTGTTTTATTTGTTACTAAGTCGCATTTGCCTTGGGTACGTACAAGAACGGAAACTTTTTAAGCTGGATTATCTAACGCTTCTAAGGAATCCAAAGTGAACAGAACCAATAGATTATGCAAACCTATATTTTTTCTTAATCATTCTAAAATAAACATGCAAATCTTGAACAGGAAGAAAAACATATTTAAAATAGAACAACAAATGTCGGATGTACGATGTCGTTATTTTCTTCGTTTTGAATGCGTATGTGCGAAATAAAAAAAACGTTTGGTATCATACGATTTTCTTCTGCTAATAGCAAATTAATTGTCTTTACTAGTCTTATGAGGATGTATGTTCTTTTATTAATTTTGTTGTGAAATTATTATATTGCTGTTAAATATGCGTTTTTCCTTCACGGTTATATTGAATTTAAATGTTATACAAATTTAAGGGCAGCAAACGTAAAAAGATTATTATTATTATTATTATTGTTATTATTATTATTGTTGTTATTCAATAAATAATATATACAATTATTTACTTATTACTGTTTTATTACATGAACTATAAATAGTTAATGATAAATAGTTTTTATTTCTTTAATTATTATCTAAACTTAAATGCAAGAAAATAGTTTACATTGTTTACTTCGTGAATTTTGTCTGTCTAGGACTAGTATCCCACAATGCGTACAATTCTGAGGTAGTTTTGTAGATGCGCGTGCATATTATATTTCGCATTCTATTTATAGACCGGGTACTATCAGCGAAAGCGGGTCAATATCTATATTTATTGACTCGACTATTATTTTGGGGGGTGGGGGTGACCAATCGTGTTGCGTCTATTTATAGTTCATGTAATAATAACTATACATACAACACCTTCACACCTTTACCTTAAAATTGCAGCTTAGTTCCCTGTCTTTAAAACATGACGCTTTATAAGTATAAGGACTAGAAAACCCATTATTTACTATCTTACCCTTAGAAAAACGTCATATGTATAGGCTTGTTTTGCGACAGACATCGATATTGATTCAAAGATTACACGTTGCACCAAGGTCAGAATTAGTGGCGTATATACATTCACACAGAAAAGTTGATATGCGTGATATGAAGGACAATTCTTGACACAGCATAACCACAAATGCGGATATATAATGACATTTGTCTTATTTCAAAAGTTTTTTTAATTCCGAAAGCATATATGTCAATGTTGTCGTCTAGGGACATTCATAAATGTCATAGTCAATGTAATGTCTCCCATTTAAGGAGCGTTAAAACTACAACACTATTCTTGGTATCATACTGTGTCAGTAAACATCCAAAGATCCAAAGTTTTAAAGTATTTTTTAAGCACAGCGTACATTAAAACAGAAGAAATATACATGAATACAAAAAGGCTAAGACATACACATGTAAGAAGTGTGACGACAATACAGCTATGAGGTGATAGAGATGTAGTTACTTAGGAATAATATTATATTTGTTGTTTATTCGTAAAGGTCTACCCGTACCGATAATCTATGTTGTCATTTAATTCTTCTCTAGAGTTTTGTCTATCATTTAGACATTGAAGAATTTGCTGTATTTCTAGTATTAACACTACTAATCTCCTCACCCAAATACATTGTGAACATTTTACTAATAACGTCACTACTTTCTTATTAATGACGTAATAATAATACGTCATCACTTTCGACAGTTTTGGTCTGTTTTCATGGACAAGTCTGTTTTCTTTCCACTGCCGTGCATTTGAGGAACCGCTCAGGAAGGGGGAGATTAGACTTCCGTAAAACCGGTTTGAGCACCCCAGTTGGCTTTTTTGACGACAAAATAGGCCGACTGATGGTTAGTATGCGGTACCTGCTGGGTTTTATCTATTAAGTATTGTGTCGTATTGTGTCTTGTCTTGGTTTTATTGTAACTTTCACAACTGAACAGCAAGTTAATACATTTGCCCTTTGCCTTTTGAAATTTTAATGCTTGGTACAGAATTCTCACGACTTTGAAATAGTTTCATATTACTGAAGGCTTTTTTTCTACTGGCAGCTTATCATTATATTCTAAATATTAACTAAAGGATGTTGGCAATATTAATAATGAAATTAAATATTTCAGAAGTAGTTAAATGGAAAGGAACTGTCTACACACTGTAAATTGCACACTATTCTTGTCAGTAGTGTTGTTTAATGATATATAAGTATAAAATGCCTATATTATTATTAGGAAAGTGGATAACTTAGACTTCCTGAGAAGTTTCTATGGTGTACATCTTTATGCGGACCTACACGGACAATATGACATTCTTTATCAGTATAGGGACGGGGTGGGGTGGAATGCAGAAAACCAAAAATGCCGAATCCAATAGATCTGGCTTTTTAAAAGTACATCAATAAATAATAAACTTGTTAACTAATTAAAAACGAATATACTAATGCTGCATGATTGCAAAGTCAAGGTACAAAACGTCATTTAACGTTTGCTAGGAACATTTTGTATCTTTAAAAACAACGCATTGAGTATTGGCAACTGCAACCGTCTATTAAGTAATAGCAACTGCACCCTTTTATTCAGTTTTGGCGACTGCACCCTTCATTTGAGTATTGGCAATTGCACCCTCGTATTGAGTATTAGCAACTGCACCCTCCTACTAAGAATTTGCAACTGCACCCTCCTACTAAGAATTTGCAGCTGCACCCTCCTACTAAGAATTTGCAACTGCACCCTTCTATTGAGTATTAGCAACTGCACGCTCGTATTAAGTATTGGCAACTGCAACCTTCTATTGAGTATTGGCAACTACACCCTTCTATTGAGTATTAGCAACTGCACCTTTCTATTGAGTATTGGCAACTGCGCCCTTCTAATGAGTATTGGCAACTGCACCCTTCTATTGAGTATTGGCAACTACACCCTTCTATTGAGTATTGGCAACTGCACCCTTCTTTTGAGTATTAGCAAATGCACCCTCCTACTAAGAATTTGCAACTGCACCCTTCTATTAAGTATTGGCAACTGCACCCTTCTATTGAGTATTAGCAACAGCACCCTCGTATTGAGCATTAGCAACAACACCCTTCTATTAAGTATTGGTAACTGCATCCTTCTATTGAGTATTAGCAACTGCACCCTTCTATTGAGTATTGGCAACTACACCCTTCTATTGAGTATTGGCATCTGCACCTTTCTATTGAGTATTAACAACAGCACCCTCGTATTGAGCATTAGCAACAACACCCTTCTATTAAGTATTGGCAACTGCACCCTTCTATTGAGTATTAGCAACTGCACCCTTCTATTGAGTATTGGCAACTACACCCTTCTATTGAGTATTGGCAACTGCACCCTTCTATTGAGTATTGGCAACTGCACCTTTCTATTGCGTATTGGCAACTGCGCCCTTCTAATGATTATTGGCAACTGCACCCTTCTATTGAGTATTGGCAACTGCACCCTTCTATTGAGTATTGGCAACTGCACCCTTCTATTGAGTATTGGCAACTACACCCTTCTATTAAATATTGGCAACTACACCCTTCTATTTAGTAAAAGCAACTGCATCCTTCTATTGAGTATTGGCAACTGCACCCTTCTATTGAGTATTGGCAACTACACCCTTCTATTGAGTATTGGCAACTGCACCCTTCTTTTGAGTATTAGCAACTGCACCCTTCTATTCAGTTTTGGCAACTGTACCCTTCATTGAGTATTGACAACTGCACCCTTTCATTGAGTATTGACAACTGCACCCTTTCATTGAGTATTGACAACTGCACCCTTCTATTGATTATTGCACTCTTCTATTTATTATAAGCAACTGCATCCTTTTATTGAATATTTGCAACTGCACCATTATATTAAATATTGGTAACTGCACCCTTCTATTCAGTTTTGGCAACTGTACCCTTTCATTGAGTATTGACAACTGCACCCTTTCATTGAGTATGGGCAACTCAACCCTTCTATTGAGTATTAGAAATTGCACCATTTCATTGAGTATGGGCAACTCCACCCTTCTATTGAGTATTAAAAATTGCACCCTTTCAATGAGAAAGGGCAATATATGGATATATCGAAAGACAAATATCGTCGATATATCCAATATTTTCAACTTTTAATTATACAGCATGTTTTTAACTTATACCTCGTACCTTTTGTGCTTGCCTAGTTTCTTTCATAGCGTTTTATATATTTACTTGCGAAGAAGTAAAGTGTAAGAATTGTTAAACTCTCCTGTCTATTTGCCATCAATATATGTCGTTGTTAACTATGACTTTTAAACAAATCAATCTCTTTAAAAACTCACTTTCAAATCATACCAGTTATAATTAAAGTTTTTTTTAATTAATAAAATTAACAAGCATGTAAAGTTATCCGAATAAAAGATTAGCATTTAGTGTTTGGCAACTTTTTTATAGAATGTCGCGGGCGTCGTATTCCCTTGTTACAGTAATACAGTAATATAAGTAATCTATATACATCTGATTAGTTAGTTATGATGTAAGTGCTTTTTACTAAGCAGAAGGTAACGGGTTCGAATCTAATTAACGACTACATTTCTTAAAAATTGCGGGGTAGTTATGCGCATGGATTTAAAGAATCTATCTTTATCTGGTAGAAAAGCACCCCGTATGTGAATTAAAGAAAAAGTAATGAAAATAACAAAGTACGAAACATAATATGGAAGTAAAAAGTATAAGAGAAATATAAAATACTAACCACAACAAAATATAAGTGAAGTAAGTTTGTATTCTCTAGCAAAAAGGCATTTAGACATCTTTATATTAATAAGTAAATGTTTAAACAGACAGGACTTCGACTAATGCACGTTTTAACGAGCACATAATCAAACCAGTCTGATCACTAGTTTATCTCTCTTCATGTAGTTATTAGACAAGATTTTACTGTTTAATCCGTATGGACAATATACATAGTTCGCATAAAACATAGTTGAACATTATGGTTGTATTTGCTTATGCAACAAAACTCTCTACTATAACTTGAAAAGAACACTTATAAGACACTAAACATTGGACTAAATACATATTATTATCATTTTCATACATAATATGAAAATCTGGAAAAATACTTTATTATCCCGCCAGAAATATCTATACAATCATCCCAAAGTCATTTCTTGTCATGTCAGTGTACGAAAACAACCAGTTAATTATAAAGTTAAACCAATATGTAAAGATTAAATATAGTGTTTTACTGCACCAACTGGTGTCTGTTAGGATCTTTTTTTTTTTTTTTGGAAAATGACCATGGCTCGTATTAGCAATAGAAGTTGCATACCCTTTTATCTAAAACCAGTGGCAAAATGTTCATTTTTACTGTAATGTTCCGGCCAAAGTATTACCGTTCTAATTGTACGGCATTAGGGTAGAGAAGATTTTAAGGAGATGCTAGTGATTCTTACGGCCCGTCATTGTAATGTCCAGATGTGTGGCCTAGCAAACATTGAGTAGGGGATAAAAAGAGCGTATTGATACACATTCCAGACAATCAGTCGAGGAAGGATATAGGTGATAAGACATCATTTGTTATAAATGTGTACATAAGATTTATCTTTCTAAAAATGTATAATGCAATTATTCAACTTGTGTTTGTAGCAAATAAGACAAGCAAATTTGTTGAAATGATTTTCCCGCCGAAAATCCATTTTAGAAGAAGTTAACATAGTTTCTGGCGACATCTGTTTAGTAAATGAGACATGGGTACTGATGTAGATAAAGATCCTTGTCGACATAGTGCGAGCAGAGGAAATAAATTATTTTTCAAAAAAGTCTATTACTTGTCATTTCCAATCTCCCTTCTAATTCTACAGAAATTTAGGACGCGTGCGTTCTCTAGATATCACTAGGAATAAATCAGAATAAAAACTACTTTCCTTGTCACTGCTTCCTTGGTCTTTGTGTCATTTATACACATTTATACACAAATAATTGTGGTCATTTACACTTCCTGACCTATATCCATGTCAAGTGTTGGGATTGTGGTCTTATGCGTTCTTCAGATGCTGATCGAGATCAAACAGCGTCGTTTTGTTTGTTGTCGTAAATAGGTTCTACTGTCCTCAAAGCAAATCGTTATCGTTATATATGCTTATGAACTAAAAGCCAATATTACTATGTTTTGAAGTGTAAAAATACATTATGTTTGATCTCGCACTAACAGTACGACATGGTCCTTTGAGTATCGAACCACATATTAACGTTTTAAAAAGCAAAAGGCAATGGTAAAGCTACACGTACATTTGGCAAAAACTAAAATATGTTTGTCAACAAAATATAACAAAGCCTGCAATAACTGCCATGGAACTGTCTGTAAGTCGGCAAAAAAGCCCACTGGGTTGCCTAAACCGGTGGTCATAGCTCTAAGCCCGCACGCCCTTGAGGTTTCTTAAAACGAACAGTGACTAGAAAACATACCAGTTTGAAACAAAACAGTCCAAGTCAGTATGACGTCATATAAAAATGATGTTTACATTGTATTCGGTGAGCAGAGAAGGATCGCAGAATAGCTGCCATTTCGAATTAACAATAAGTTAACCTTTACGATAAACGTGAAGTGAGTTGATAGTGTGACGTACGGCGTAATGGTTCAGATGACATGTTTATTATTGCTAAACGAATATTTATCAAACGTGTACCTTAAAACTTTGCATATTCTCGATAAATCTGTTATTGTCTTTGTCGCATTTGTGCTGACTGCAATCGAACAGACTTGTTTCATATACAACGTCGTGCAGGGGAGTGGCGCTTGATAGTCCTACATTTCCTGACAGGTTGCGTGCATTGCGGCTCTTCAATTAATTGTTGCAATATTCATTGACGATAAAATGATAACAACGTGTTGAATAACAGCATTTACCGCTATACTAAGTGCCTTGTTTATGTTTCTTGTTGATACTTTTAATCTATTTTTGTTTTCTACTAAATATTTTAAATAGTATTATTTAATAAGTTTTTTCGAAACTGTTTATCATCATCATTATCGTTGTCATAACCCACAGCCCCAGTTTTTTATAGGAGCATCAGCAGATAATAGGTATCAGTCTCAATTATAATTAAGCCCATTTGCGCCATTCATTTCTTTTGTTATTTTTTTTTAATTTAAAAGATATTTATTCAAACATATGTTCTGCCAATTTAAGTCAAGGTCAATGTAAATTAAGCAAATAAGCTAATTAAAATCCGTTTCTGGCATCTGAATAGGTTAATAATAAAAGGTCCTATCAAAATTTCCACAGATATTTAAATTTAATCTACCTCTAGACAAAGGCAAACAGGTTAAATGTAAATGAGACAAAAAAAAAGAGACGAGACATAACACACAAAAAGAAAAACCGTCAGTTACCGATTGGAACGGTCAGTCGGCGAAAGGACCGACTGGGGTGCTTAAGCCTGGTTTGTGGAGCGCTTCTTGCTGAAGGTTTTTCTATCAAACAAATAGTGTAAATAAAATATCCCGTCAAATTGAAACATCTAACAGCAAGCACCTGCATCGGGAGTAAAAAACAGATACATTGAACTTACATACATACAATATATATATATATATATATATATATATATATATATATATATATATATATATATATATATATATATATATATATATATATATATATAGTAATAAAATAAAGTATGAACATATGTACATTAGTTTAGTACATAAAAGCCTCGGCAACCGAAAATTTTCAAATGAAACCTCCTTCTGCTATTGTTGTTACAAACTGATACATAATTTGACTAAGCTCAGATCTGTATAGATATTTTATTGTCCTACGAGAACTAACATCACCCTGTTAAGTCAGAAAATGTTCAATCAATGCTCTAGTAGTTCGCAACTTTCATTATATGACTTATTTCATTTGTTTAATATAATCAATCGTTTTTAATCTGCCAAAACAAATACATTTGTTTATTTAGAATGTATGGGGAGATATATTTGATGCTTTTGATATATGCATAGCAACAGTTTCACGTTTAAAGCGTGAAAATTACCAAGTCCTAGACAATCATATATAGCGAATTTTAAGTTATATTCATTTATGGGTTGTCAGCTACATGTATAAGAAAATATTAAGCTCTCACAAAAATATCCAAATTAAATCTGTATATGCTTAGACCTCTAATACAATGCAGTTGTTACTCTGAGAAGTAAAAAAAAGGCAGATGAAGGAAAATGAATTCCTTTCTAACGCCCTGTTGCCATCTTAGATCTCAGACAGAACACCAATGAAACCTCCGGTGTGATTCATTTACAAATGGACATTTAACATTATTTGAAGACTTTTACAAAGTTTTTATACAAAATTCTCAATAGATTTTTAACATATTGAACAGAGATACATTTAACACAACCAAATGATCTACCAACAATTATTTTCCAAACAAGAGACAACGCAGCCTCTAACAAATATAATAGAATCCAGAACAATGTTAAAGTTGTGAATCAGAGAAATGCTGCAGACAAATCATCGATTTGTTGTTGTATTACGCCGTCGTTGACTCAACTAAATTCGCAAATGGCATCATTAATTGTTAAAAAGTGACTTTTTGCGTTTGCTTTTTCTGCACAAAATATTCTTGCAGATTAACCATAGGTGTAAACCTTACTTGAAACAATATTTGTCAGTTTTACTCGGATGAGTTACTTGAAAGAGCAAAGGGACTAGAATGGTACAACCGGAAAGATATATAACGAAGTGCCAGATGAATTGTATTTTTACGCGGCAAGAAAATGAAACGGCAGATTACTGTAAAGTAAAAACACAGATAAAACTTATTTGTTATAATAAACACCTTAATGACATGTAAACCGTAGAGACACAACTATCTGCTATGGCGATACAATATTTAATGTAGAACAGTATACATGTTCCTGCAGACTTTGTTTTTCTCAAATATTCGTTCAATTCATTTTATATAATTTGTGGGTTTTTTTTCTTTTTTTTTGCGTTCAGTGCTTCAATATAAACCACGACAATACTGTCAATGTTAACATATACAAAAATTTAAAAGGCAACAAAGATATTTACATGCAAGCCAAATGTAAAAGTAAGAACAAATCTGTGTGGAGTCATTAAACAAAAAGAGCAAACCCAACAGTTGGAACGGTCGGACAGTAAATGGAGCCGACTGGGGTGCTTAAACCGGTCTGGCAGAGCTCTTAACTTGCACTTCCTGATGGGTTTCTCAAGGGAAAACTTAGAAATTTAGACCGATCTATTTGAATAAAAAATGTCCAAACGCTGATGTTTGAAGTCCTAGGAGCATTGCAACATATACCAAAATTTGAAAAGGCACAGGACAAATTAAGAACATATCACTGATGAGTCATTCAACAAAAAGAGCAAACCCAACAGTTACCGCCTTGGAACGGTCATTAGGCAAAAGGGACCAACAAGGGTGTATTATGTATTCTAGTTTGTACTGTTAAATTTATGTTTATATTATTCTTAAATATTTTATTCACATTCTTATCTTTTTCTCGTTTCCGTTTTTTCTTCTTTTCTTCTTCTTCTTCTTTTCTTCTCCATTTGTTTTGTTATTGTTTTCTTCGCTTTCTCACCACTAACCCTACATGCACTATGACCTTTACGATGTTGCAATTTTAGTTATCAGGAAATATTTATTGAAACATAATATCGAACAATTTGACACAAAATTAGATTCAATTTTATAATTGCTGTGCCATTAATTTTATACACAATACAACACCAAAATGAACTCACATTTTTATGTTTGTTACCGTGTTCCAGCACTGTACTAGACTGGCACTGTACTAGCATCATATAGACTGGTGATGCATGCCTATTAACCATTTCTTACAGAAATATGACATCTGTAAAAGTTATTCTCAAATAAGGTCCTCATTATTCTATCGCGTGCCAACTGTAAGTTTAACTAATTGGACAATTTATCTTGATTTCAACCAGTTACCTATCTTTAAGTCTTCAAAATAATAAGATACAGCCTTATTATAGAATATGATCTAACAGCAGGTTGTACTTCTAAGACTTGCCAAAACCTTTTTTAAACAAGCCGCATGCATTTTGATTGAAAATCTCGTGAATACATTTTTAATTGTTGCAAAACAAGCGTTATATATATGTGTATATATAAGTTTTATAAGCGCTTTAGCTTCCTGCTGTTTTCATTTGAACAGTTTATACTAAGACTGCATGCGTCTGTGTATTTTGTTACATCGCACCGACACAATTATGGCCATATTGGCGAAGTCCAGCTAATTATTGGTGGCGGAAAAACCGGGACTTATGTCTCGGTTTACCATCCGGTGCACCGCAGGTCTAGACAGAATATACTTTTAATTCACTACACTGCTTTACTACATCTCATGGGGTTTTTCATGTTAGATATTGTTGTATTTTTACTCGTCTTACTTTTATTAACATTGTTTATTTTGGAATTTTGGAATTATGCTGTTTTACAAATGTAATACAGTATGGCTTATGGTGCAATAAAAATTAATTACTTTCTTTATTTTAATTGCACTACAATATTTATATTTGAATATGTTTACTTACATACTCAATGTTTTAGTGTTCAGCATAAAAAACCTACATTTAGATTACTATTTTTCCTATTTTAATATTTACATGGCTTTTATGCATGTTATGTTTTTCTTACTGACTGACTGTTTATTTTTATATAATATTTAAAACCAAAATATGATATACTTACATTTCAGTTATGTTATCAACATCCCTGTCCCATTTTAACAGTGTTAATGTGTTCGGTTTATCACATTTCAAAGTCCTTACATTTGTCATAACACAATCACAACCACTTGAACACACTGTAGCGATGCTACCTCGTGGAGAGTCGGACACGGCAACTTCATTCAACGTTACATTACTTAAGTCATTCATAGTAGCGTTTTTCTCCAAGTCTAGCGACAATGCAGGCCAAACAAGTATTACCATCCCACAAATACACACAATAGTCCTCAGTGGTAAATGCCGTAAAGAATTGAATACGTATTCCATGGTCATCGTGTCTGACGTGCACGGGTCAAAGCAAAGTGAAGTGGATTAAGGTATACGGCAAAGATATGAGAATGGTACTGTAACTGTATGAAGAGTTATTGGAAAATAATAATCGCTGCTTAATGTCATATTCATGACGATTAAACTGATAAAATAGAATAATTTTAGAATAAAAACACAAACCTGTCTGTCGTCTATCAGATAAATAGTGCACCATATTACATATATGGATATTTTGAATAAAATCAAAACTGAAAAATTAATACATGAAAATACATTTTAATGTTAAACCGTTGCTGCAACTTGCCAAGTTAGTTGTTAGTTTTAGGAAGGAATGCCATCTGATACATGGAACGTACGTAAGGTACTGTTGTTAATACACCATTTTACAACTCTAGTTTAATCAAACTCACTAATGTTAGAACAATATGTCCGAGTAAATATGAGCATCATTTTAAGACATTAAAATCTATCCTTCAAGTCGACGTTCACAAACTTCATATAAACACAACTCCTTGTGATATATTATCCAATCCTGTAAATAAACCAATAAACAAATGCTTCATGACGAGTGTTTGACAGAAGACTGGCTAATCAGACCAGTGTCGGTTGGGTTTTGCCAATACCTTAAGGCAGACAGCCAATACTTTTGCACTTTATTACTATGTGAAGTGTCAAACTATGTGAAGTGTCAAAAGACATCCTATTGTGTCTCAAAATGGATTGGTATTATTGGCTTCGTAAAGCCAGTTTCCTTTTGAAATGTAGAAAAATGTATTCATACTTGGTCATATATAAACCTAAAAAACACATTAACAACAAAACTATACTTATGTCATCGAATTTCCAATGTAATGTGTATAACACAGCTTAAGCGACACGATAGGTTCGCCAGAATAGTTTAATATGAGGATAAATAGTAATCCGCATACGTTCCATTCAATGCCAAAATGACGCGATAAATGTAAGGACCACCTATAATTCAAGTACCACCTTCTGTCAGAAACAGTCTAGAAGTCAAAACTATGAACCCCATCGCGCGGCACGACGAGACCTCTTGTTGTAAATGACAGATTTTTATATGTCACTAAAGGACTGATGACCGAAATGGTTTGAATGCCACCTTTTCATTTAAGACAATGGCAGACAAAACACCACATAAAGTTTATGACCTGTAATCTTCGTTAACCATACGTCCATGTACATGAAATTCTAGATAAAAGGACATTAGGTTTATGTAGTATATATCAGCTACATATTTGCACCATGTGACAGTAACTATTATTGTAAAAATGATTGGTTTTATGTCAGTAACTCACTTCGTTAGTACATTGTGTCATTGTGTCAGTAACTGTTGTTGAAAGTATTATTTATTGTTTTAAATCCGAACAACTTGTACACGTGACTTCTAGAAGCTAAGTATGTATGTGTGTATGTTACAGAACTTATAATTTGATTGAGAACCATTTGTTTTATATCTTCTAAATTTCCATATGAATACATATATATATATATATATATATATATATATATATATATATATATATATATATATATATATATATATAATGTTGCAGTTACTTTTATTAAACTGCATTGCAGCATCGGTGTTATTATGCTTGTCGTCCGCTTCCAAACTTGGTAATTTCGCGATTGTACTTTATTTGTCAGTCGTTTGCGTCAAACAACAAGACCGATAGCCATAAACAAAACATATTCGAGACATAAAAGCAAATTAACTAATTGATCAAAATGGACAGAATACGGAAATATGACAAGGCACTGTGAGTACAGCAAAAATATAAAAACGCACGAAACAAAGGTAACTACATAAGAGTAAAATGTAAAAATTACAACAACAAAAAAACAACTGAAAAGAGGCATTACATAAAATATATCATAACCAGTAGTTTCCGCCTGGAAACGATCCAAACGATTAAAGGGCCGAATGTGGTGCTTAAATATGGATATAGTTCTAGCTTCACATTGAGGGGTTTCCAAATACTGATAGGAAAACAGATCTATTTGGAAAAATAAGTCAAAGTGACGACGTATACTTAGATGTAGGTAATGACGTCAATAAAAGTCAAAAACATTAGTTACGTGATTATTAATAATAACGGCAACATTATATGAAGGAGGTGAGTATCTTGTATTAATGAAAACTTTTATAATTAATAAAAGTACTAAAATCCACTCCAAAGGGAAATTCACGTAACAATCCAGAAAGGATACATTCGAACTACATTTGTTAAATTTCAGAGTCGTTTAAACAACCTTTTCTGCTGAGAATGATGCATGTATGTTATTGTTGTAAATGAATTAAAACTTCTTTCCGGTTTCCTTTTGCCCCTCTGTCTTTCTCCATATTTTTTCTCTCTCAATCTCTAACTGTCATTTTGCTCTCTCGTACGTCTTATAGGCTGAACATGGGAACTTGCTGCGAGGTTCAGTCTGCGACATTGATGTAAAATTGCAACCTGCACGTTATAAAACTCTCAGAATAAGTCGTCTTCTCATAAAAGCATTCACTAAGGCATAACCAGACAGGTACGAATTCTTGCTATTGCCAGCCACACATTATTTCGTTACACGATTCAATAAAACCACCTGCTCTAGAAGATTGCGTTGCTCTCCAGCGCGTCGCCAGCTAAGTGCATGACCTCCGATGATCGCGTCCCTAGCTTTGAAATTTTAATTTTTAGAAAAATCCATTATTAAAACCTTAAAGCAATTTAGTCGTACAGTATTTTGAAAGAGAGGAAAATTTGTAAAAACTCCGGATAGGTGTTAGAACATTCTATTTGTTCGGGTGTTTTTACAACAGGACGATATATACAAGAAAACAGTGTAACAATAATAACCTACTGGCCTGACCGGTATCATTATTATAGAAATTGTTTTTATATTTAAGTGTCACATTTCATTACTGTAATATTTTAATTACAAAATATTAGTTTGTGCGGCCATTATTACACCGTGTTTTGACGAAATCAAACTCTTTGCCATGCGTGCAGGTATTTGTTAGTTCTGGAACATAAAAATCATCTTTCTTAATGAAAATGTGTTGACACTCTTTATCAGAAAACCTGTTTATATTTTCTGTCGCGTTCTTTCAATGCAAAACAAAGTTTCTATGAAACACATATTTAATACATATTTTTTTCTTCGTATTTTTCAAGCGTTCTAAAGATTACTTCTATAACTGAACAATAATTTATTAAAAGCAAAAAATAAACTGGGGCATTTAACATGTTTATAAAAGATCATGTTTGTTTTATAATAAAGGACTTGAATTGCTTTTCAAGAACAATGAGGCAAACAAAAAGAACAAAAAGCAAATATTTTTGTTGCATCTTAATTAAGTTAACTGTCTCTGATTTAAAATACAGCGCATGCATAAAACACGAATAAAGGTTTGACATCCTAAAGTAAAAATGCCACAAATCGCTATCGTAGCACCAGTTGTGTCGCAAACGTACCAAACCATGTCATTTTGGAGTCATCGAGAACTAATCTACAATGCTGTTAAAGATTGCCATGTACGATGTATAATTCCTGGCATCTTTATGTTTTCAGTTGTGTCGAGGAGTTTCTGTAGTAAGTAATATAGGTCTTTCAGTATCATATAAACTTCAAATGATTTTAATACACCCTTTTACCATTTCAACTTGAAACTCTGTTCCGACAAATTGACGGGTTCCCTAGCTGTGGTATCCTGCAAAGCCGTGAAATGTAAACACAGTGTTAAATGCATGTAAGAGTAATCAACATCCAGCAATTTGGGATGAAGGAAGATCCCGGATAAATGTCTGGACAGGACAAATGAGGCACAAGAAAATCAGATGGAAGACCTTACCACAATCAGTTTTCATCCCAACCTTGACTCGAAGCCGTGCTGTAAGGGTGCAAGTATAATCATATTAAGAATAATAAGATGGCGAATCTATCACTCGTATACGTGTGCGTCGCAGACCCACTTTATACCATGAGTTCCTTTTAATAATAATAATTGTCCTGGAAGTTTCATTGCTTATATACGTCTACTCATTCAATTTTTGAACAAAGCAGGAGTAATAAATTAATTAAAATTTGCTTTTATCTTCTCTTCATACATCTAAATTAGCATCTTCTTCACGACAATTTTAAATAAAGTAGACTTGCATTTTATGTAATATACAGCAAAACATAAAATATAAGTTGAATTGTGCATATTCATAATATGATAACCTTGTGTTATATATGTACAAAGTCATGTAAATTTTGTAATAGCGAGGTCAGTAAAAATATAAATTATCAGCAAGTGTCATCACAAGTCTCTATAAGTTGCAACTAGTTGTCTCATTGATTAGGCAATTTATCTTCTTTTTCAGTTATTTAAATATCTTGACGTTATACAGGAATTATGATCAAGTTGAATAATCAAGTTAGAATAATTATACTAATTTCATTATTTATATCTTACTTCACAAAAGTATAGTTTTGCAGTCATAGCGAAACAGGTATTTGGAATATTTTACTTCACAAAAGTATAGTATGACATAGTCATATCGACACATGTATTAGATTTATTACATTGTCATAAAAAATATATGAAGCCTACCAAAATATGGGAGATAACTAAAGCTTTTTTATTTCGAAAATTGGTTCGAACTAATGATCTGCTCTCCGTCATGTTTAGTGATTCATTCTATCAAGTATATATAACGCATAACGAAAACTTGCACTTACATTTCACTGGTATTTTCCATGTCAGTGCCCCATCTGAGCCGCGATAACGTGTTCGGCTTATCGCACTTTAGCATCTTTACACTTAGTACACAATCGCAACTATTAGAGCACACTGTTGCAAAACATTTCTGGGACGAGTCAGGACCTTCATTCCCTTGCAATTTTTTATCAATAAAATCATTCAAAGTAGCATTTTGTTGCAAGTCGAGCGACAAAGCAGGCAAAACAAGCAACAGAGAACACACCACTGTTCGTTTAGAGATATGCAGTATAGGGTAGTTCACGTATTCCATGTTTTCATGTTTTCGCTGTCTTTGACGTGCATGTTGTAAGTAAATCTGAATACAAGACTGTTTGAATGGTTGGTGTGACTGTGTAACCAGTTGCTAGGAACTAGTGTCGTCTGCTGAACGCTATAGTTTATAGACGACGGACCCAATAGGAGCAATAACACACGTGTGTTAAGTTATATAATGGATAATATTTAAAGGACTCGTTATGATAAGTGGAAATAAAAGTTAGTCAAGTGGAAATAAAAACATTACAGATAAAATAGTGTTTCTCTGTTGAACCATTGCGGTACTCAAGAATTTATTCTAATTAATACAGATGTTTATTTGTCACTATATGTAAGTGTCTGTAAATAGCTGCATTTAAGAAAATCTATTGCAAAAAACACACACAAAACAACCCGCATCACAGAAAAAATGTCATATAGTGTTTATCCCTTTCTAGTTATTGTGTTGAAATATGTGGGATGCTACAAACGAAAGCTTAATTGTCACCTGATGTATAAAGGGATCTAAAGGAAACATTGTCTTCCCACTTTTCAAGAACTGTTTTTGTTTAAGAAATACTAAAATATCACTGCGTTCAATAAAATATGTGCATCATTTTTATATATAACAATTGGTAATAGTGCACTTTTAACAGCGCAGCACTGCCATTATCAGAGTCATACACTTTTAATACAGATTAATATAACTACTTGTATCTATTTATTAGATTCTCAAAATAAGCCAATGAATGAATGTGTCACCGAGAGAACTATTGCAGATATTCTTCTGTAGCTGAAAAGTGGATTTGTATACTGCAATGCATTACCTTTGTTTAACCTACGAATTAAAACACGTTTAAACGTTTTGAAAATATATTCATGCTCTTAATTTTTAAGGCCTAAAAAAGAAAAAAAGAAAAAGATCCCGTAAGAACCAACACAGATATTTAAGCCTAAACTATCCCTATACAAAGACATACAGGATAAATGTAAAAATGTTACAATCGCAGAGACCAGACATAACACACAATCAGAAAAAAATACCGCCTCGGAACAATCAGTCGGCAAAATGACCGACCAGGGTGCTTAAACATGATTTGTGGATCGCTCCAACCTCGCACTTCCTGATGGTTTTTCTCCAAAGAGTGCACTCATAATACCAAAATATTATATTTACTGTAGATTTCCATACACACCAAATGGCATTGTCACTATGAACAAAAGTTTTGTGTTTTTATTTATCTATACCAACAGACCCCTGGATGTGTCTGACAGGCATTGACAGACTGCTGACCAAACTGATAGCGACTTCTTTCTTGTTTATATCGTCAATTTCATAAGTAAGTGCTAATGTGACACTTCTACAGGACTGCCGTTTGTTTTATATCTCATTTCCTTGATTGGTACAATGTGTCAGCTACAGTCACTACAGAGAAATATCTCTTGTTGTGCAGCCAGGCAACTTCTGCGCGTTACTTTCTACAACTTCATTGGTTAGTACTGCTGGAGGTCAACTTTTCTCTTAGGTTACAAGAATCTGATACTTTTGAACTACAGTAATGTCGTTGGTGAGAGGCGTGTCATATTCATCTTAAATTAATATGGGTTAAGATTCGGTTAAACCTCCCATCAATCCTTGACTACAAAAACACATTTAAGAATAAATCTGCACTGACAGCGATATAATGTTGATAGTCCAAACAGCTGACCATACACACATGATTCACAGCCACCTGTAGTCACAGTCACGTGATATACAGCCACCTATAGCTATAGTCGCAGTCACGTGATATACAGCCACATGATTCAAATTCAGATGATTGACATCCTACATTTCACAATTACACAATCCATAGTCATGTGTTTCATAAGTACATGATTCACAGTCTAAAGATTTTACAGCAGATCGATAAGCTCTAAAAATATTATTCTAATACAACTCGCTTTTATGATCCGTGTAACATATAAAAACTGACAAAAGTTATTTAGCCACGGCCCATGATCATACACGTGACGTTACACTGACGCAACTATCTATGTTGTTCACTCCATCGAGCATCATTGTTGTTAAGCCAAGGATAAATCACTGCATATAACATATCACTATTCTGGACAGCCCACTTCCTTTATTTGTGAGCCGGAAAAAATGTGCTTTGTCCATTTCCAAAATTAAACTTATGGATTATATTATTAACGGTTATTATCACAAGTATATATTAACCTCGATGTGCCTCCTTTTCCCGTAAGATTTTATAATCTAACCGTTTCGGTAATTTTTACAAGTATATATTATCACAAATCCAGGTTCAACTCCCATATCCACAAAATGTCCTCGGTTGAAAATTAGATTGATACATAAACGGAGTGTGAAATCTTATTTTATGTATGTTTTTTTCCAATTTATTAGAAGCAGCAACACTTCAAATGTTTTGTATCGACTTGTCGATTGGCCATATATGACCAAAGATAACGAACACATGTGTTCTATATCAGTAAGTTGTTTCGTTGAAATTAAAATTAACATCCGCATAGCGTTGTTTACCTTAGTGAATTGCTTGGAAATTATAATTATTTGTGATTAAAACATACTACGCAAAGAAGTGAAGCACGCACGGAAACAAACGTCTGCGTATTTAAAGTATTTTAAAATAACACTCAATCACTTTAAAGGATTTTACTTAAAGGAAAATTTGTAATGACCTAGTAGTAAGCTACTTATGCTATGTTATTGTTGCTATAATTATATTTTCTAAAATTGCAGAAATCATTAAGACTTTTCCTTGTTCTCTATGTTTGCTAGAGAGCTGTAATGTATGCTTAAGCAAAGTGAAATATCATACATTAACAAGCTTGGGCTCGACGATATTTCCACGGTTTCTTTCTTTACAAATGAAAAGTTGTTTGCGGAAAATGAGAAGAACAGTACTTTTCAATACTTATTTTTTTTCGTCTGTTAATTTGACTTTATCAGAAATACAAGTTAATAGTGACTCACTTTTCTTCAGAACACTATGCCATATCTTGTATCAGCAGAACCTAGCAAGTAAATAACTTACTTAAATGACATTAAACATTTTATGAATAAGCTAACAGTTTCAAATCTCTGTAGATAAAATGCTCAATTTGACGGATAAGATACATGTAGATAACAAACATCATCGCCGTTATCAATAATTGTATGTGTATATACTACATTTAACCAAATACTATTTTACAAGCAAATGCATTTTTAAACGTTCTCTTTACAACAATGCATTTCCAGACTGTGCCACTACGTTGCTTAAATCGATGCCTAAACAATACGGGTAACAGAATATAAAGACAGCATTTTGGTTACTTTATACAACCATTCATGTCGCTTGAAAGACTTAAGTTTTGCTTTTAAAACTTTTAAATAGAAATTTTGTTCAATTCGCTTAAATCTAATGCATGTATGCATACTCGTGTCTTCATAATTATATGTCTTATACCGTTTTATTTCATGTGGTAATTTTTTAAGATATTAGTTATTCTATATTGAACGAGCAAACGTTTAATATATTTTCTATACATAAGACACTAGCTATCAAAACGTTTGGAAGTATAATATTATACTGTTACATGTACAACAAACACACCGGCAATGTCATTTTCAACTTACCACAAATAGATAAAAAATACCATACGAACATTTTCCTGTTGTCACCGACAACAAGGCACTTAATGTGACACGTTTTAAGTTTCAGTCATAAAGATCAGATCTGGGCCATAAAAGAAACAGTAAACTCAAACCTTTGCCCCATATTGTTGAGGGTCTCTGCACAAATAATAGCATATTGACATTTAACAACCAACTTATCAATAGGATACGGAGAATTATGGTTAATGTTAGCTGGAGAGTAAAGTAAGAAGGTCTATTTTACTGTAATATGTTCTGTTGTTAAGCATGCGAATATCGCGATGTAGCAGCATAATAAATTGTATTTTAAAGTGGGCATATTTTAATGCAGTATTCTCGATAAAATCAATCTCCAATGCATGGAAATGGAGCCGATGTATTACGGTAAAATGTGTATTTTGTGTAGGTGAATGCCTAAATGTCTCTCGAAGTCACATTGCATTAAAGTCTCCATAACAATTGTAGTTGTGCAAAAATATAAAAGGTTTGTAAAAAAACGCACGTTTAGGATATGTAAACAAGCTAGCCGGTGAAAAGGGGAGACAAAGTTTGAACAATAGAAATAAAGGAAATGAGTCGTTTTTTGTACATCTCATCCACAGACCTGTTGGATGTCAGTCATTTGCTTTACCTAGGAAGCACTGGGTCTCAAGTTATGCATATTATATTGATTTATTGGACATCCGATCTAGTCGTTTAGCTGATTATAGCGTCTATCTTCACGAATGCCGGCTTTATCGTGCGAACATAGTCTCAACAGCTTAGCGACAGTCAATAAGTTAGCGACCAGTTTGCTCACAGAGAGAAAAGGTTTAGATCGGGAAATTTCACCAGATGTTCTGACTATAAGGCTTAGGCGCACAATTTAGTTAAAAAATGTAGACAAATCAGACCAGTAAAAAGCAGGAAATCTTTAATTAGAATATATGACAAAGTCCTATGAGCATTGCAAAACAGATGATACGTGTGCTCTCACGATATATATGCTGGCAAATAGTCTAAAATCTTATAAACATGATTTAACTTTTTATGCTAATACAATAATTCTAACTTAAGCCAGTTTCCTAGTGTCTGACCTGCCTGGGAACATTTTTTGTAACTGCCCTGCCAGTTAAACTGAGCTTGATATCAAATCGATAGTTTGGCAGACATTTCAAATAAATTTAGTTTATATACTTATGCAAATTATCTACATTCAGTTTAACGTTTATATAAATTTATAACTGACTAGTTGTTTTTCAATGTTGATATTTATTTACATACACGCATTGATGGGTCAACATGGCCCACTTTAAGTGGCTTTACAAAAAAAAGTGCAACTTGAATAACTGACCTTGTGCTTAATACCCGCCACAATAATCTTTTCCACACATTGTGAAGCCAGTGTGTAATACTGTTGTTATTAGTTTTATTTACAATGGCGATGTCCATACATGAGTGCTAAATTTGTCACAAAAGCGTACTCAGCCATTCACGATCAAAAGTTGCTAAAGCAATGTCATATGCACTTCGTATGGTTATGTTGGTTATGACAAGCAACTATACAGCAACGAAGACGCACAAATAAATGATTATGCCTAGGGAAGCCTATACATACATATGTTAACCTACATAGATCGCATCGCCAGAAGCAATTATTTATTATGTTCTTCCTAAAACCACAGACCCTTCAGACGCATTGTCATGTATGTGCAATTTGTATATTTTCCTGCTTGATGCGGCTGACAGAGAATGGTTTCAAATCTGAAAATAGCTTGTTTGCCTTTGTCTACTGGTAGATAAAATTTAAATATCTGTGAAAATTTTGATAGGACCTTTTCTTATTTACCTATTCTGCAATTATTGAAATTGTTCGTTTATTTTAATATTTAAATTAGCTGTTTTATTTAACAGAAACTAGTGTATTTCCGATTACGAATGATGACGTTATAAGCTCTGGTTCGGCAGCCACAGTTAGGATTATGGTTAAACCATATGACATTTCTGTTAATTTAACAATAATTACTAGACTAAGCAAGACGTTAAACATTTATACCATTGGGTTTCTTATTGTCTGAGACTTTGTTTGACCAAAGTGGGGCTTAAAAGTGATTAAGATAGGTGTTAGTGTATAAAAATGCTGTTTAGGCAAAAGTGTCAGAACTCATAAAAAATTCATTCGATGATTTGAAATACTTTTGCAGACGAAACAATAAATCCATGACTTCTTAAGATCACAAAATGTAAGCAGAAACGCGTTTGCAATATTCACTGACGCATTTCGTCTTTAACATGCACACAAGCCGATATTAACATGCAACTCTATTGCCAGAGAAACAGCTCCAGACGAACCTAACTAGGAAAATATAAACCAGCAAGGTTCATTTTGCATGACCTCGTTCAACAACTATAGGGCTATACTTAATAGCTTATCGCCTAAACGAACATACCATAAAGAATCTAAAGCCGTTTATGTAACTTTTGTTGATTGCGTTTGTGCTGTTAAGTGTACAGTTAATTAGTGTTTCGCTGATGCTTTACATAGATTACTTCGTCTCCGTGACTTTCCCCCTTGTACATTCAACTATATGACCCCGTGTGTTTATGCAGTGCATGCAGTTAAAAGTTACACAAACGTAACTTCTTTGATATAATAAAATCAATTGTTATTCTATATTGTATCATTGCTTCTGAGTTGTTTAGGACTTTTATGGGAACACTCTCGGTAATATTCTATTAATATAATTATTTAATTTTCCGTCAGTGAATTTAGCTTGTTCATTTCAAAAAGAAAAACAATGTTGTTGTTTTTTTCTGTTTATGGGTTTGCGAGAAGAAATCAGGATCTATTTAATTTCATTCTATTTTATTTCTTTTGGAACTATCACCAAGTCAAGAATTTACATGAAACATTACATCATTTACAAGGAAAAGAATCTAAACGTATAAGCTTTGTTCGATTCCTTCTAATAGCATACAGGCTGCCGGGTATAACTGTTAAGAAATACCCCACTACCAATAGATGTTTTTCTGACGACGGAACGGCAGCTGTACTTTTGTCAGCATACAACATTTTTAAAAGAAGTGAACTTTTGAGACAAAATGACTCGTAGTAAAAATCGAAGGCTACTTTTCGACATAAACTAAATACCCTTCAATATATATGGAAAAAACATAAACATGTTCTTCACATATTAATTGTTATCAAATTATACGTTACTTTGACCAACCATATTGTTGTGAGGATAAGGTGATGAACACAAGCATTTAATTGAAGTGACAAGACTTAAAAAGTGAAATTAACACTTATTACGCAATTTCAACGGTAATAATTACTTTTGGTGACATACAAATTGCTAAATTCTATTCATACATAAATAGTATTGTCATTTTTAACTTATATTGGCATTTATAACTGGTAAAACCCATTTAATTGAAATTTTATTTTGATGCACGGTAATCTATTTTGTCGAATATTATTTGACTTAAATAATGACGATTCGTTAGTGAAAGATTTAATATTTTAAAAGGTGGATTAAAACGCATTAAAGACAATATTCCGTTTCAGTTATATAATTATTTTTGTTTCAAATAGATTTTTGTAAGTAGATGTAACTGTATTTTTACTGTAATGTTCATTTGAGCCTCATCTTATGTAATTCTTACTATCTAGATTTTTATCAGTTATTATTGTTTTAAAACCACTGGATCCTAGGGATACAATAGAGATATCTGTAAATCATTAAAAGAAATATTTACGTTAACACTCGAGATGCTAAAATATGGTAAACTGTAACAAGAAGGATAGTTTTGTCATAATACATTATATACGCTATTTGAAGTCCTTCCAATAAAAAGAAACATTATACAGTATTTACACTGTTTGTGGTCCTTCCAATAAAAAGAAACATAACTTGCATATGCACGCTACTATGTTACGTTTATACACAAACTCTAAAGTTATCTTAATTGTCGCCGCAATTATTATTGATGTTAAGCATTAACTTATCACGTGGTAAGAAAGTAATACAGGACGATTCATTGAAAGACTTAACGGCATGGTGTAGCGTACTAAAACCCGCTGTCCTTTACAGTTTTCTCCGATGGATAATTTGTTATTTGATGTCTCGCCGCAGATGAAATAAACAGTGCTGACATCCATAAATAAACCTTATCTGGCAAAACACATTGCCGCAATGGCTGTCAACAAGACCTTATTTAAAGACAATGTGGGCCGAGGAACACGAGGAACACGTGAAGAAAAATAATTCAGTCATTTTGTTTTATGTCGATGAAGTTCGTAAACGATAACTATTATGAATAGTATATTATTTGGAGTAAGTAAATAATATTTATCTAACTTCAAACCTTTTTCATAATTAGAGATATGTGATAGGTCATTTTAAATAAAACATATGAAATAAATTAAAATGAGTTTAGAACATCATTATTGCCACTTTAGTTAAGATTTTCAGTGTATAATTTCAGGTATGAAAATGAAATTAACGAAAAAGACACATGGGTCATAACCGCATTGCCAGTATGGCAGTAAACGTACAACAAACTGAATCGTATGGAAAATAGTTCTGTAATAATGCGAACACGAGGTGAACCTGAACAACAATACTGACCAGGAGAGATAACCCAGTAAACCCAGTAAAACGCGACTACATCTATATCTACCACTGTAAACAAAACAACAAATTATCAATTACGCGTATATAAAACTAGTACTACAGCTGGACAGAGGTACAAACACAAGTAAATGTTAAAGTAACGAAATCACACAGACAGAAAAACCAACAGTTACTTCACTGGACATATGTCAAGAACTCCGACCCGGACGCTTTAACCTGGTAAAGGGGCGTTCCAACATGGCACATTCGCAAAGGCAAATAGTGTCAAAAATATTCTATTAAAGTGAGTAAATGTTTCAGTAATCACCTGCATTGGGAATAAAAAAATAAAAATGGACAAAGAACACAATTCATAAACAACACAACGATCCACATTACTAACTATTATGGACATTTATGAAATCAGAAGAACAAAATCCATGACGTAATTTGGAAGACAGATGTTAGTTTTCCTAACATGTAGGAAATTATGCAATAATAGAAATAGGGAAAAGGCTGTCAGATTCATCTAAACCCACGCAGCAACTACAGGTTATCAGATGCAAACCTACCAGTATGATAGGCAGAGTATTTATATGCATATGACCTGTTAAATAATAAAGGCGGAGAATATCCCTAATGTATGCCTTTTCAGCATTCTTATTTACAGGGGAATGAAAGCTGCTCATGCTGCCTCACTTTAATTAGCATGACTAGAAAAATGAAGAGGCTTTTTTCATTACTGATTATCCATATTAATAAGAATATTTAAACCATGCTTTAGATATCGTTTTCATGTCAGCTCATGTCTGGCCATCGTTTAATTTAAAACAAGGACCTTTTATGTAACACTGTACCAATAGTGAAATTAAACATTAAATATATCGCTTTAAATGTCCGGATTTCCAAATCTATCATTTATCACGACGGTGATTTTAACTAAGATATATATTGACTTCAGAGCTGATTCTCTGAATAATGACGTAACTTTATCTCAAGAGTAAATGGTCATGAGGATTCCTTAGTTTAAAATGGCTAACTGTACATCGTGGCTCGCATTGGAAACACATTTTTGTAATAACAGGTTTGGTGTTATGCTGTACCTTTTACATAGATGTATGGTAACAATGATTTTCATTGGCTGCATGAGCGGTAAAATTGGTTCGAATTGTCGGATTTAATCGAGACTATAGATAACAATTTAGGAAGCATAATGTGGTTTGTTGACCTATATCTCATTATATTGTTATACAGTTAGTTATGTCAGGCAGTCACAAATGAAGGCAGTACGCTTACATTAAAAATGTAATTATGTTGTTTACCGCGGGTATATAAATGTCAGTTTGTACGAGATACAGGAAAGTGGCAATCCAGCCGGCGGCTGGCTTGGCCGGGACGCGGCTCGAGCCATGAAAAGTTGAAATGTTAAAGTTACAGAAGACTTTGTTCCTGCTTTCATCCCTGACGTCTTCATCAATTTATTACTACGCTACATAGTGCAGAACATCTATGTCGATTCAAAATATAGGTTCGGTTCATTTTTTACGCTTTTACAGTTAATTATATATATAACATTTCAGTTTTACTGGCTAAGAAAGAGTAGACAGGAATGTGCATGGAAATCATAAATGTCCACTTAAAACCATTACATGTATATAAATATTTACAATGACACTCGCCTAGAAAATATGTTGTTTACAATGAAACAGCATTGAGCGCATAAGTCATGTCTTTGTATGTTTTCTATTAAACAAGATGCCAGTAAAACATCAAAAAGCTTATACACCTCTCTAGCTAGTCAATAATTGTAGAATTTATCACCCACTTTTTATGTATATATGCATATCAATAGTATAACGTGGACTTAAATTGACTGTTAATTTTGTTTTGTGTACATTTTTACTGATTTATGTTTGGTCTGCCCTATTTTTCTAACTTGTTTCGACAACAAGTTATAAGTTGACACTGTAATACAACATCCCTGCATGTGTATCGCTCATGCTCAGCTAATCATTGTTCGGCAGATGGCGCTCAGTATGCGCAAATATTTGATCCGGTTTAGTCTCTGCTAACTCACTTGCAGATTCTGGCGTCTGCATTAAGTCGCAGTATGACCCCTGCTTCATACTTCTCCATTATGCATCTTAGTTTGAATATTAAATCTAAATGCCAATAAATGAGATGTGCAAGGCTTACCATTAACACAATTTTAGAGGCAGTTTTGACTCTGAGAATAATATTAAGCGACAGTATCGCATGTACATGTACCTTGTAATTTGCATGAATATTAATACGTATGATAGTAAAAAACTTTAAGCCATATCGAGCGAAAACGAAAAACCATTAATGCTAATACAGATAAAAATATTTTTCCGAATATCGTAAGCGTAAAGAAAAAGCGCATTGTTTAAACCCGACTGTTATTTCAAGGCCACATGTTATTGCATATGCCTTGATACGGATACCGACGAAGTCATAAACATTAATGAAGAGGCGTATCCTTGACATAAAACAGACATATAAAATGGATTTTGGATGCTTGTGCCGGTTTAATGTTCAGACAGAAATAGTAATAAAGAAAGGCGCCTACAAGAAATCAGATATCTTCCCGACAGAACCAAGATCCTTGTTTTAAAGTTTCTCGGTCTGGGACACATGACAAAAAGACCAAAATGTTAAAATAAATAAAGACTGAATTAACAAAAACATTATCAGAGATAGGGAAAACTGAATGTTAAACAAGAAATATTCTTGCGTATTCAGTTGCTGTTTGGTGTTCTACAATACCAAAGTACATAATTGACACTTACATGTAACATTGTATTTATCTTTATGGACCAGATCATGAAGAGGAAGTGAATATTGTCTGAAAATCCCATAGCTAGGGTAAAAAAGAGGCACGTAAGAAAACAGTCTAAAATGTATGTGGATTAATTGTATACACATTACAAATGCGAAACAAAGTTTTATCTGTAACACCATTTACATTATTTACTTAATAAATAATTATGTTGTTCGAGACATTATGAGTTAAACAAAGCATTTGAACAACATAACACAAGTTACATAGGACCATATCTTCATTTAAACTAATTAGTGTATACAAATCTATCAAAGACACCACTGTTATACTTATTAATAAAGTAGTTCGCATGTGATCTATTTTATAGTAGTGAGAAGTTTTTCAAGTAATTCACAATCAAGCAACAATTTACCAAGACTTTTGAAACATTTTGTGCATTATCCTTATTCAAATACATATAGTGTTTTTCTGTTTGAAATATAAGTTTATGAGACGAACATCTCAATTAATAAGGCGCAGTTTATATTCAAACGTTATTACTAAACAACATATAACGCTCTTTATATTTTAATTTCAAATATGTCTTTAATGTGTACGAGGGGTGTCCCAGAATTAACCGGATTATGTTTGTAGTCTGAATAATTATGTTTATTTTATAATGAGATTTTTTACTAGTTGTTGCTTATTCATATTGCAATAACAAATCAAAACGATTTTAATAACGTATATTTTCTTTAACGATCAATGCGTTGCTATAGTAACCCATCAACGCTAATGCGGGAACGGTGTCACAACTTTCGCCTTGATAGCATTGATTTGATTTAAAAATTGTGAGTTTTCAACAGGTTAATTTGGCGCTTACGTCGATGACATCATTCAGCATCATTTGTAAAAAATTTGACGTCATTGAAACAACGGCTGAAAAACAACTTCATTTCTACGTAACTTCATATTTTCTACAATGTCGTCATTTTATGCAACAGAAACGCGCGCCGTTATAAAGTTTTGTTGTGAACTTAGATATTCGCCTACTAAGACCTACGAAATGATCCAGCAGACATCAGCGGGCAAAAGTGTTTCACGTACACAAGTATTTGAATGGCACAGGCGGGTTCGGGAGGGTCGTGTTTCTCTAGAAGGCGATGGAGGTAGGGGGCCGAAAATCCTCTATTGACTCAACGTTTGTAAGCTCCGTAAAAGACGTCGTTGACAGGGATAGGCGCGTCACCATTCGGGATATCTGTACCGTAACTGGATTTAGTTTTGGGACTGTTCAACGCATTTTAACTGAACATCTGAACATGAAGAAGGTTAGTGCGCGATGGGTACCACGGATGTTGACAGATACAAATAAAGAGAACCGAGTAATGGCGTCAGGGAAATTAATCAAGCGTTATCGACGGAATGAAGTTACCTTTCTTGACCACATTGTTACAGCAGATGATACGTGGTTGTACTTGTTCGATCCGGAGACGAAGGAGCAAACAAGACAGCGGAAAACGCTCGGTTCGCCGACCCCAAAGAAGGCACGAGTAACAAAGGCGTGTGGCAAGCAGATGTACATCTTCTTCGCCGATCGGCATGGGATGATTCTCATGCACGCTGTTCCGATAGGTCAGAATGTGAATGCCGCCTACTACGGAAAGGCACCTGAATTTTATTATAAAATGATTTATCAAATTTTAATTTTATTTATTCTTACTTAAATACAATAAATAAGTTAGATTTTTTTAAGTTTCTGTAATCAATTGTTTAACCTTATAAGTGCAATTGTTTGCTTTTAAATCACCATGCACAACCGGTTTCCGTTGCAGGTTTTAAGGAAAGACTTGGTGCGTGCGTATCAGAAGAAGAGGCCATGTAGTTATGGCATCATACCTTATCTTATAAAAGCTATCTTAACAGGCTTACGAACAAATTTACATCTCATACTTCTTGAACAAGCAATGCATGATTAAAATCTAATGAAAATATTACAATTTGAACGCATGCTGCCCAATAAAATTTCCCACTTTTATCAGGACGTTTCAACATTAAGTAACATTTTCTTGGATGTCTGTTTTGGTGCATTTATCGAGTACATGTAGAATTAATATTCAAAACTTTTTTTTGTGATTAATGTAATACATACGGACACTCAGCCGTTCTCACCAATTATAAAAGGTGTTCTATTTACATCACGTTTTCGTTGATGTTGTTTTTTGTTTTGTTTTTGTTGTTGTTTTCTGTTGTTGTTTTTGTACGAAATTAACCGTGTGCCGATTCTGCTGCATTAAACGCCAGATTGTGAAACATACAACATTTCTTTGAAGCATGAGTACAAATAAGACCGTTAAGTGGAGACAAAAGCTTTTCTCGACGAATTAATTCTGTAAGAAATTAAACAGTTTAACTTCCATCCTTCCTGGTTTAGTAAATATGAGCAATAGTATGCTAACAGAAAGTTGTGTCTATAGGTGACCACGTCTGAAATCGCCACTGTAACCACGTCTGAATTCGGCTTTGTTACCACCTCGGAAATCGTGTTCGTGACCATATTTAAATCGCATTTGTGATGACGTCTGAAATCGCATTTGTGACCACAATAATCTTATAATGTATTCTAGTCCAATTGTACAGTCTGTTTGATATTACCGACACCAGCATCTATCATACACGAACATCAATTAAATGCCATACACTTTATTCATGATTCACCATATTGTTTTACATCAACATCAACATCACATAGCAACGATGTCAATTAATTTTATTTTATAAAAGAAATGTATTTTAACTGTCGACAAAATTATCAAACCTGTTTAACACAGCTTAACATTGGTATTCATGGGGCAAGAGAATATAAACAAATCTGGTTGTGACTATATACAGTTGAACCGTCTTAATCACTGTCAAGAACACCGGTTTTAAGAATAAACTGCGAGGTAAAACTTCCTAATCAGCAGATGTCCTGGTTACAATCTGACAACCGTTCATGACTAAGAATGTACAGGGTATTTGGCAAAGTCCGGTACCATTTTAAAGAAGAAATACAGTGCAAGAGAAGATGAAATAAAGTTGTGTTCGATGTATGTCAAATGGCTTTTTTTAAAACATCATTAAACAATGTTTTTAAAACAATATAAACATTTACTAGATAACTTTGTATAAAACGGACCTCACGACGATTCTGGGGGTTAACAGTCATGTCTATAAAGATAATTGAATTGTTTTTTATGTTGTTGACCTTTTCTTTTTGCGCCCTACTGAGTTTCTTTTACTGCAATCGTTGCTTTGGTTTGATCACTGGAACTTGCTAAGAACTTTTACAGAAATGTTAAAACATATTGCTAAATGCTAACAGATAATATTAAACTGTTACATTTTCATGTTTTCCAATTGCAGTTTTACCCTGTGCCAATTTGATACCGCACCAATAAACGCCGACATCTAAAATGTGCAGTGAGCTTGTTTTGTGACATATAAACTTGTTAAGTTCCGTGTTTAAATCATAAATTTGCGCTTTGGTACAAAAATGGTTGTTGACTGTCATTGGTTTTGCATTAATACAAGGAAGGACTATCATGAGAATGCAAACAAATCTATATTGTATTTAATCGTTTATCGAAACATTTATCACTCCCATGTAGGTCAAACAACATAAAAACAATAAAAAAACTGATATATTCAAGTCGTTCTCGTTCTCGTTTTGATTATAGTGTAAAATGTGCAAGAACATATTCGAAGGTCACAGTAAGCAGGATAAATAAATCAGTTTACATTCTTGTTGTATTTTGCTTCTACCTAACAACTGGTAGAAAATCAACTTTCACTTCTCCGAAAAATCTGTCTAAACGTATCCAGAGGGTGTTTAATTACATGATATAGCATTAAAATTATTAATAATACAACATACTTAGCACAGTTTTACCACGCTCGTACTGCATGCAGCATAGCTCAAAATAAGATGGTGTTTTGCTTTGTATCCGTCACTATTTCAAAACGCACAATGAAACAAACACGCAAATAAATTTATAGCCAACAAATTGAATAACATCCCAAAAATAATAGTATTTGGTGACATGGCTTAAAGTTGAGAATAAAATTGGTGTAATTTTAGTCTAGCCTAATATTAACGTCTTAAGATACGATGTCTTTTGTAGTCAAACTCTATGAGACATACATCGGATTTGCATGCATGCATATGCATAGCTGTTTAAAAAAAAAACACCAAAATCTAGCCATGGAAAGCGTGTTAAGACATAATGAGCATATAATTACTTCGATGATGAATATGCACAGTCGGTTGTAATCTTGTAAATAGCGTGCCACACAGAACATGGAATGTTTTCAAGCGCATTTGTTTGTTCAGATGCTGATTGATATGGTAAAAATTTTAATGAAACAAAAACAAGGCGACAAGTTCGGTTAACATAAATACTTTACAAAACACATGGTGTATCCAGCTGAAACACATTTAACATATTTTATAATTGTTAGAAACGATATGCAAAGTGGCATTTCCTATGCAATACACGAGCTAGTGTATGTAATTTAATTCATATAAGAATCAGAGTGTTGATTTGTATTAACTGATGCTTGTATTTGCTTTTGTAAAGTTTACTCTTGCACAAAATGCCTTGCAGATCAAAAGTTGTGTGAGAAAAAATGGATTGTATTGGTAGTTTTAATTTTATGAAGATAGCATATAAAACTTTGTAATAAACTTAAGAACAGCAACTAGTTAATGCAGAAATGTACTTTAGTTTCATTACTGTGTGTGCCACTATTTAACGTTACGGTATTATATTTAGTTGCCGCATCAGACAGACTAACAATAACGTATTCCCATAGTGGTTTCCCATGACATTTAGGACATAGGTCACCATTTTGAACGATGCATCCTTTATAATCGTTGAATTGTTAACTTACAATTTAATTTCGTTAAAAACCTCATTGGAGTGAAGACAAGCGGTTTAAACAGCAATGGTATTTGCGAGAGCAAGAAGAAATAAAGTTTGTCATTTAAACTCCAATGAACTTTAACATAATACTTTCAAATTTTTAAAATAACAAATGGTTATCTTTCGCTTAGTTTCCATACTCTTTCCAGCAAATAGTTTATTTAATTTTTACTTAAAAATCTGCTAACAGATCTGGAAAATATAGGGCCGTTTAAACTAGCATTTTCATTTTGTAACTTTTTTATTTAGAAACAAAATATAACATATAGCTGAACTTTGCAACAATATACCAGACGTAAAATTGTAAAACCCAGCAACAAATTTAAAACTTCTAACAGGAAAAACATTTTAATACTTGTGTTCTTTCAATGATTATTGAGGTAAACAAGCTAGTAAAAGTCACTGGCGTTTATAGAGTTCCCTGGAGATAACACCATACTGTAGACCACTTTTTGTGTTGCACACAGTGATGACAAAGAACAAATTACCAATAAACAATTGGTTACACTAAATGCACATTGGGCTTATTGCAAGATCATTGGTCAACAAGACCCTTTTCCCCAAATCCTTTTCCTGATACCACTTCATGCTAAAGCCTCTACCAGCTCTACTTAATTTCTATACAAGTGTAATCTACGTTGTCATTTAATTCATCCTATGAGGATTGTTGCTTGTATTTCCTTTGATGGACATTGGACTTTGATTCATCAATTCCATCTTCATATAATCAGAATGCTACAACCATTTACTCATTTTAGTCATTATTTTCTTGATTCAAAAATTTTAATTTCATTCACAATCAACTCTGTTTGTGTAGTACTTCTAATCGAAATAATACGTCTCTCTCTTCTAAACACTATGTTGGCATTTCTTTTCAATGTCGTCATTACTTTCGTCATACATGTGTATATTATCAAAGAAAACGTCAGCGCATTTTTATTCAAACAGATCGGTTTTCTTTTCATTGCTTGCATTTGAGAAACTCATGAGAAACTCATAAGGAAGTGCGTGGTTAGAGCTCTGTTAAACCGGTTTAAGCAGATCGCAAATTTGTTCTTACTTATACATTTGGCTTGCACCGGACCTGGTAGCGCAATCGGTAGAGCGTCGGCTTCAGGTACGGGAGGCCCCGGGTTCGATCCCGGGCCGCGATATACCAAAGTCGTTAAAAATGGTAGTGGTATAGCTTCCTTGCTAACGCTCAAGCAAATATAAGGGTAGTTCCACGACTAGTTGGCCCGGTGTCAGGATAATGTGACTGGGTGTGGTATCATGCCAGGTGTCCACGGCATGCTATACACAGTGAAGGCAGCACTATATCTGCTTCAATATCTGTGGACCCCGTCTCCAGATAACTGAAATACTGTTGGTGGGACGATAAACCCAATAAAAAACACATTTGGCTTGCATTCGAATACCTATGTCTTGTGCCGTTTCAAATTTTGATATATGTTGCAATACTCATAGGACTTTGTCATATATTCTTATTCGTGTCAGGTAACATCGTGCTGCTGACACATTCGAATTATAAGTTAATCGATGTGTATCTTTTAACTATAGCATGTTCAGTATTTATCAGGGTATAACACGTGTTGATGTACAAAATTTGTTTTATAACTGATTCGATATGAATCTAAGATAACTTTGTCTTAAGCGAGCTGTGGTAATAAGTTAAACTCAATGCTGTTAACATTTTCCTGAAAAAAAATATACTGACATGTATGACATAGAATAAACCACATCAGCTTAATTTCATAAAATAATCCTGAATCTGCCAAAGTATTTAAATAGTGACTGGACTGAGATGTTGTTGGCGGGGATAATCAAGGCATTATATTGGCAGATTACTAAGAGTCAATATCATTGATAAATATGCCCTGCCCATTGACAAAATGACATACAAAAATAATTTGTTGATACAAATACAGACTAACATATTGACTGATACATTGGTAGCTATTCTATTATCTTTTCAGATGTTTTGACAGATGTATGAAACAGTTTGTGTATCTATCGATCGGTCCATTTTTGTGTAAAACTTAAATATGCATAATTTGCCGTATCCCCGGTAAAAAACGTTTAGTCAAGCCGATTTTGATTTCGGTGAGTTTGTTCAAGTCATTTCGCAAAATTTCGTTTTCATCGGCAACTAGTGCTCAGGTGAAAACGAGTGCTGAATTTAATTTTACGATTGAATTGCAATAAGGAAATCCAATGGTCCGAATGACCGCTTTGACATGGGCTGGTAGTAACAATTAGATTTAAAGACCATCCTTTCGAAATCCGCAATGCTTGTCATGTTAAGAATATATTTTATTTTATTTTCGCTTGATCTAATTGATCCATCTGGCAGGAATAATTCTTACATAGGCATCCGTACTTATACCATTGTCCTTTTACGAAGCAAACGCATATATCATAGGAGAAGTTAACAATTAAAATGTGAAGCGCATATTAGAAAGAAAACAGCAATATTAACAAACTGTACATAAGATTAATTCATGATAACAATAAAATTGACATTTATAGACTTTCTCGTACGTGCATAAATATCGGTCAAATGGGTGCCATTCTGTGTGTGTCATACTAGGCCGATATATTTGTGATATCCGGCGTGAGGTCTGACTGCTTTCAGCGGGATTTAGATTCAGATCACAAGGTGCAGTATAGACGAAATAAATGAAGGCGATTGTGGACAGCCGTTTACTTTATTTGGTCTCCCGACCAATTTATGACTGGGATTACTTTGAACTATGTGTATTTTGGTCGAGTCCGCTAGCACTTACGAACAGTTATTTTAGAAAAGCATTTATTTTAGTGTTAATTTTAATTAAAATACAATTACTTGTAAACTACTGATTACTTAATATAATACTGACTGTGATGTTAGTGACTGTTAGAGATAAAGATACCAATTATTTTGAGTCGGCAAGATTTCAACAGGTAACAAAAGCTCTAATGAGCTTTTACAACAGACAATTAAGGTATTATAAGTACAATTTATCGTAACAACTTTTATTCTCAACAAATCTAGAAGCATTATTTTGCAGACAAATGGAATATTTGCGATCTTTATCATCCCAAATGATGTCTGAGTTTTAAAATAATTACCATTTGTGTATTGTCTAGCAGTTTATGAGAGTGAATTCCACAGGACTGGTGCAGCAGACTTGAATGTCCTTTGTCCATATATTGTTGTATGTATTTGAAATAAAAATCTATCATGTTAAAATTGTGAATTATTAGTAAAAACACTTTAATATTTTAAACAGTTAAAATGTATAACGTTGGCGAAATAAAAAGGTTAAAATTTATAACTTATTAAGAATACCAATCGCATTCAGAAAGCAAACAAGCTTAGCATCGGATACTGTCTTAAATAGTTCATCCATGTTAATGACATTACAATATTTAGACCGAATATGGTCTGTGTCAATACGATATAATAAATATGATTAACTGTCAGAGGTTCCTGATAAGAAACACATTCAGGTTGAACTGTCTTTTTAAAAGATAACAATAAGTTAATCTAGTATGTCCAATGCGATAGCGGGTAAAAGCTACGTCTTCCCGCCTACTTTCTCTGAAAGTAGAGATATTGACACCGACGTTATGTTTAATTACGTTTATTTGTTATAAACTCCCGATGCAGGTGCTTACTGTTAGTTGTTTCACTTTGACGGGATATTGTTATTTACACTGTTTGTTTGCTAGAAAACCTTCAGGAAGTGCGAGGTTGGAGCGCTACACAAACCAGGTTTAAGCACCCCAGTCGGCCCTTTTGCCGATTGACCGTTCCAAGGCGGTAACTGATGGTTTTTCTTTAGGTGTGTTATGTCACGTCTCTGTGTTTTGTCACATTTACATTTGCCTTGTTTGCTTTTGTCTACTGGTATATAAAATTTAAATATCTGTGAAAAATTTTGATAGGACCTTTTCTTATTTACCTGGTTATATCATTCGGCATCCTAGCTCACAACCCACCACGAAGCCCAACAATGGGTGTCCTCCGGGAGTGGATCTCCGACCTCCCAATGCTAGTGATACTAGGATGCTATACTCCGACATTAAATACTTAAAAAGTAAAATGATGCCAGATTGGTTTATTTAACCCGACCAACCAATCGGTTTAGGAATTGGGATGGGATTAGCCGGCATTTTTGCCGATACTGCGCAGCGATATTTCTATCATTATAGCACAGGGGCACTTATGAGGTGCCCAGGGACTGAACCCGGCCTGTCCATTATATTGACACCGACGAATCAGGCGTAATGCTGTCCCCTTAGCCCCGAGCGTTAGGAAGGAAGCCACTACTACCAACTTTAAAGTCTTTGGTTTGACCCGGCCGGGGTTCGAACCCACGACCTCCCGATCCGCAAGCCGACACTCTACCACCTGAGCTATTGCGGCCGGTTAATGGGTTTAGGTAAAAAGCGGAAATTGTAAGGGAAATAGTTTCATAACACGGTTGTTTACTAGAGGAACAGAAGAAATAATACTGGGAGTAAGTGAACAAAATAAGCGTGTACAAAGGGAGTAGGAAGTAACCCCATGATAAGCCGGTAAGCCGATTGGTTATAAAGGACCAGTATACCGCCCGTCTACCCCTACAACTTAGGGCCAAAGTAGTGTGTTGGGCAGGGTCGACTTATATGACAATATTCTGACAGGTAGGCTACCTTTGGAGGGTTCTTACCCCGCTACTGGTAGCGGCAGCCGGAGAATTGTAAGGCCCGAACCGGCAGGGCCGATCTTTTGTTGTTTTTACGCTTGAAATATGTAGAATATTGGAATAATTAAAATTGTATTTATTAGCTTCCATCTTTACTACCATATCTTATAACATAGGAAGTGCCAAGTTATTTAGAATTTTGAAAGTTTTCATAGCTCATAATTTTTGTTAAAGTTTTGTTTTTGCCAACAGTTCTTGATTGTAAAAGTATGTAAAAGTATGAACAAATCAGTGGGGAGTCATTTAACAAAAGGATCAAACCCTACATTCACCTCTTTGGAACAGTCATTTGGAAATATGGACCGATTGGGTTGCTTAAACCGGTTTCACGGAGCTCTATCCGCGCACTTCCTGGTGGATATCCCAATTGCAAGCAATAAAAAGAAAACCGAACTGTTTGAATAAAAAATGTCTCAACGCTGACGTTTTGTTTGACAAGTTACGACGAAGTAGTTACGTCATTAAAAATAATGTCCACAGAGTGTTAAGAAGAAAGAGCTATTATTTCGATTAGGAAAACTGCACAATAATTGTTGATTGTAAATGAAATTACCTTTTTGAACCCCAAAAATTACCAGAGAAGAGAAAATGGTTGTTGCATCCCGTTCATGTGAAGATGGAATTGATGAACCAAATTCCAATGTCCATCAAAGGAAATACACATAACAATCCTTAAAGGATGAATTTTATGACAGCAAAGATTATATTCTCGGGGAGATATTTTACGTCCGGCACACTGCACAAATAACACTGCTGTGATTAGGAACAATAATATATGAGTAAGTCCTATAAGAATTGTAACATATACCACAATATGAAAAAGCACAAGACAAAGGTATTCACATGCAAGCCAAATGTAAAGACAAGAACAAATCTGTGGGAGCATTTTAAGAAAAAGAGCAAACCCGACAGTTACCGCCTTGGAAGGGTCAATCGGCAATATGGACCGACTTGATGTGCTTAAACCGGTTTTACAGAGCTCTAACCTTGCACTTCCTGATTGGTTTCTCAAATGCATGCAATGAAAACAAAAACCTATCTACACCGTTCAATAAAATAGTTTCCGAAAGACTAATTTTTTTCTCAAATTTATTAACATGGTTTCTTTGTTGTCTTATATTTATCCGGGGTTTTTGGAATTACTACATTCTTTTAAATTTATGAAAACATTTTTTTTCCTGAATAAGACCTTACGGAGGACTCTGTTCTTGGTGGTAACTATTTTTTATAGTCATGTTTTATCAGTGCATATTTGTCGATTACAGATAATAATTTTCTTTTCAAATTGGTCGTATATTTGGTTTATATACAGTTCAGTGTGTCTTTATTGGTACCGAAATTAGTTTAATATCTGGCTAGTCGAAGATTAAATCTTACCGCCGAAACTGTCTAAAACTTCTGTTAGAAAATTTATGTTTCTGATCAGATAGGGTTGTGGTTTTTGTGACAGTTGTGATCAAGTTATGGCAGTCACATGCACCTATTGACAAGTTTCTAGAACAGAGATCTTTTGAACTTGCTAGAAATACTTCTAGAAGAGAGAAAGAACAATCTTTTCTAAAACATCTTGTTTTTTTTAAATGTTATGATTAAATAGTTTAGAAAGGTTTAAAAGCGGTTTGCCTTTACTTTCTGTTTTAACAGTTAACCAGTCACAGTTTAAATCTCCTACAACAACAAAGAAAACAACATAGTGGTCAAACAGCGTCACGCATTTATCAAATCACTTCTCCATGTTCTCAAAAAAACAACTTGCACTTGATATCATGTCGAAAGACATGAAGTAAACACCTCTTACTTTTTTACTTTGTATATCACTTCAAGGACTATACTATCCAAATGAGAATGTTCTAGGTCAGTTCTTCTTCTGGATGGCATGGATGAGCGTACAAATACTGCAAGATCACCGCAATGCATGATCCAGTCATGTCTATGAAGCTTATAATCTTGAACTTTAAAAAGCATGTCCCGGTATGAAAGATCAAGTTTAGTCTTTGAAGGAAAAAGGTCAAGTATGTGGTCTTGTAGTATTTCGTAAATGTCTAGAAATTTCAACTTGAGGCTATTTACATTCAGATGAGCTACAATAAATTTCCTTGGATGAACTTTTCTACAATTTATGTGGTCTGAAAATCAATATGATCCATGGCATCGGCAAGATAACAGTTGTTAGTAATTGTATAGTGGTGTCAAAGAAAGAATCTCAAAATTTGAAAATTGTGCACTGTGAGCTAATCCATAACTGGTTTTTATTTACAAATGTTATTATTATGTGGCATGCCATTTGATTTTACATGGTTTGCAAAATAGTGCTCGGTGTGTCCTAGCAACTGGTCAAACACCACCTTCGCATGGGTTCTTCACAGGCCGGGGGTTCAGTTAGACATTTCCACTGATGATTAACATAACTAAATGATGATGGCGTTGTAGCTACTGTTTTGTGGTTTTTGTCTCATTGTGTATGCCGAATTCGATGTTAACATTATCATCGATCCAATTTCACTTCGAATATGGAAACCAGATTTGGAACCATACTACATTACCGGCTGATTGTATGTTACTTAACTGCATGATAAAAAACGAAGGAAAGCAACGCGGTGATAGAATCTCTGCATTTGAATACAAAGACCTAGAGATCAAGCTGAAGACTGGTCTGCTCTCCAGAGCAATTCGCTGTCAATTTACCCCGGAGAACTAAAAAATAGCCATTGTTTGCATAACTTTAATCGTTAACAAAGTAAATATTACACGGCCATACAGCGCTTTTCAGAGCTTTGACTTTACTTAACTTCTGCTATTGTAGTTACATTACGTTATGTTAAACTAATTTAATGAGGGTCAGCACATCCTTTCGAATTTTATCGTGACCCGCATTGTGAACATTATCGCGTGTAAAAGTCACTTCCTAAACTAAGGTTTACCCTAATTTTTAATCATTTGACTCCTAAATGAACTTTATTTGAGGAGTAATTAAAGTTCTAAAGGTCGCACAGGTGCTTTTATTTCCCAGCATTCCTATCTTTTTTTCTGATGTATATCAGTATTTCCGTTAAGATTAATCGACTTAAATATTTTGAACTGCAGATCTATTAAGTCTATCTTTAGTCAATTGACTTAAATAATTTTAATTATGTCTGTCTTATTTTTTTCATCCATAACTTTTATCATACGCTAGAGTTAAATATACAGTTCAAAAAGACACCCAACATTTCTGCATTGTTGCAGCACCAATTGCTATATCGTGCAAGTTGCCATTTTATACAATCTATGTGAATATTTGCTGGAAACTAATTCAGTGAAATTTGTAAGCATCTAAATATAATATATGACGACAATCCGTTTTCAATCACAATTCTATCAAACATTCAGATATTTCTCAAGTGACTTTGAATGAAATGGTGTGCACTAGTTTATGTATGTTTTATTATAATATTGTGATAAGAAATGCAAAAAAAATAAAAGGAAGCTATTTTGTTGAAGTACAGTCAGTCTGCTACTCGTCTTCAATAAACCTTTATTCTAAATAAAATGTGAAACAAATCCAAATTGTTGAATTATATGAGTAAGTCGTTCGTTTAAGATGGTCTGGTTGACGTTACTTTTCTTCATTTATGGTTCTTTAAAACTGATATACAAAAAAGACCCCGTAAAAACTAAAATTTTAAAACGAAAGTTACAAACTAATTTATGCCATTGGTACAGACTGTAAACGTTTGAACAATATATATTTTCCATAAATAACGTTACATACTCTATTTTTCATAGAACTTTTTTCAATACGTGCTACCGCAGCATAACAGTTTGAAAAAAAATAGTATTTCCTTATCTTGGTCAAGCGGATTTTCTGTACATTTATCATTGCCGGTGTTACTTCTTCTTACTATTTTATAGCATGTTGACATAAAAGTATTTTTTACATTTTTAATGGTTATGTCGGCGTTACAGTATAGTTTCTTATTTAGTGGTATGCTTGCCTTACAATATTTTGTACATCTTCAGTTATGTCGGCGTAACAGAATAGTTTTCTTTGCATTAAATAGTACGCTGGCGTAATAGTATTTTTGTATATTTTCAATTGTTATGCCGGCGTTGTCCAATTTTTTTTATTGCAAAGTATGCTGACCTAACAGCGTTTTGTACAGTTTCAGTTGTGATGCCAACGTAACAGAGTGATTTCTTCTAAGTCGATATCATGCAGACTTAATAGTATCTTTGTGCAGTTTTATTGTTATGATGGCATAACAGAAAAGTTACTTCTAATTAAGTCGTATTTAAGCATAACCATATTTTGTACATTTTTAGTAGCCATTACTGGTTACAGTAATCATTAACTAACTTATGAGTTTGGATGTATTTAAGTCTAATACTGTAGCATGTTGTTCTTTATTTATCGTGTCCTTTTATAATCTCGTATTGGTAAAAATGCTTAATTATGTACTTGTTATGTAATTAATTGGTTAGAAATGGTCTTTTCGAATAAAGTATTTTGTAATACCCACATATTTGAGTATACATTTATTCAACCATTATGCCTTCCAACTAGGTATGATTAAATACTTATTAAAAACAAAATGACTAATATATAAAAATTAACATTTTGCAATTTACTTGTCGGAACAGCATTTTGTTCTATATATTAACTAAGGTAATAATTATACATAACGATTATTACAAATAGAAAATTGCAAACCATTAGATATATTCACAAGGCTCTTACCCCACTATCTATTCGGAGTTCACTGATATTATGTTATACATAATGACATTATACTAATTGTATTTAAGGACATTCAAAGACAGCAATTAACATAACTTTGGTGGTGGAAGCAATGAAACAGGATTACTTTAACGTTGTTGCATAATGACGTGCACGATAACACATCTGTTAGGTAAGATAGGAAGTTAAATAACGTTGATAAAATACATGAGAAACAACACATAAACCATCCTACACAATACAAATTAATTATTAAAAAAATAACAAAAATTCAATAGTTTTCTGACATCTTTATAAATTCAAAATATTGATGATAGTTGGGAAATTGCTTCGTTACTTGAAATACACCGATCCATATCCACAGTTACTGTTGCTATCTGCTCATAAGCTAATTGTTAATGGAGATGATTAAGTGCAAACACCACCTTTCCACCACGACCGGACACACTGTGCTTTTTTTTTCTACACACGTAAACGTATTTAACCACTACTCACTTTCGACAACTATGTTAATGTAGTTTTCTAGTATTGACATGTTGAGAGAGCTGTGTTAACTAAGCATGCTGGAGGTTGCTCTTAAGATTTCTTCTTGTCGGTTTGTGAGAATTTTTAAGGGTGAATGGTGATTTCTTGCATGTTGTTTAACTTGTTGTTTCATAGAAAAACTTGTAGACTCTTACCGTTCGAAATGTGTCTCTTCGCCTCTCCTGTTGTGCTCTATATATGTCAGACACATTGAGTAGTCTCCATCGCCCTTAACGTGGAATTGCAAAGCAGATATGATCTTTGAATATTGTCTGGCTTTTATGTAGCATGTCAAGCTTTGATCATTTTGAGAAGACTTTGTTGCATTCACTTTTTTACTTTTGTAGTTTTCTATTGGTTGTTGGAAATGTTATAATTGTTGTATTTCCTTTCTTCGATTTTTTTATTAAATATTTGCGTTATGACGTCATATTAAAAGTCATAACGTTATGAGCGTATTTAAAATCTTTATTCTTTATAAATTAAATCATTACTTGTCAATTGGCGTAATAACTCGGCTAATAAACACATACATGTATATACATATTAGGAAGTGTTTATTACACAACGTAAGGACATAACTTTAATATATAAGGCATCGCATGGCCTTTTAATTCATTATAATCACAAAAAGTCGGGTTATTTTGAAAGTTTTGCATCCAAACATAAGATTCGGATCACTTTAAAACATTGAAAAGCTGTTTTCTGAACTTAGAATGTCGAGATGTGTGTGTGTGTGTTTGTGTGTGTGTGTGTGTGTGTGTGTGTGTGTGTGTGTGTGTGTGTGTGTGTGTGTGTGTGTGTGTGTGTGTGTGTGTGTGTGTGTGTGTGTGTGTGTGTGTGTGTGTGTGTGTGTGTGTGTGTGTGTGTGTGTGTGTGTGTGTGTGTGTGTGTGTGTGTGTGTGTGTGTGTGTGTGTGTGTTTGAGCAATCGATAATTTAGACAAGTTTACAAAGAAATGACAGACAGCAGGACAGTAATAATAATAATAATTAATTATATTCAAAAATCATGCAAATTGAATCACTGTAACTATCTTAGATTTGTGTGTTCCTAGCATTATCACATTATAATTAATGCATGATAGTTTTCTGAAATCACAAATAGAATGTAAGATTTTGGCTTCTGCTTTCAAATTCATTCATCTCAACACTAATTAATAGGCATTCACAATTAAATCATACAACTGCATGTTAACACTTTCATGGAGTGGAACGAAACATGCGGGCATGAAATTGCAATTCATTTAACACATGCCACGGGGTCAAATTGTTAGCCTACCCTGATTTTCTGGCTGCATAAGTGACTGTTTGGTTAAGTTGTTCTTAGCATCTGTTTATGCCTCCGTGAAATGCATCAATATTTACACACTAACAACTATTCACTATTTGACTATTTCTGCGCCAGAGAACTTCAAAGGCACATAGCCTAACTTTTATTACGAAGATGTACGCTACATGTTTCCCAGCATACATCTTCAGCAACACCTACCAGCTCTAATATATAAGGTCTTTTCCGTCGTCAAAGTCATTCATTTATAAATGTTGCTGTCTTCTTGCGCGTCTAAATAATGCAAACTTTAAGCATAAGTTTCATTTGTACATCACTTTAATTTGCAATTACAGCGAGAATCACCATAATTTATATCGAATAGGTTATGAATAGAAAAACAACACATTTTCTTGCAGCTATGACACCAAATAATCCGCTTACGGGCTACGGCACAAAAGTAAACACAGCAGGATACCTATAGTCCATCGAGCTTCACCCGACGCCATAAAAATGTGCCCCTTGTTTTCGTTTTATTATCACAATCATGTTGAGTTTTATCCACATAAAAAGACGTGTGCCATTCAGATAACATGGTTTGCGAACGCAATTTGATCGAAAGTTTTAATTTACCAATGAAAAAGGTAGGAATTGTTTTATTAACCAGGTTTTATTAGATTTGGGTATGGAGTGCTGCTTGGCGTGCGTGCGTGCGTCCGTGCGGGCGGGCGGCGTCCAACAGAGGGTCTCCAGTCAATAAACTTAGCTTGATCTACAACACAATCCTGCCTGTCATAAACAACCTGGTTATAAACTTGTCCCTGCTTCACTTACACAGCATGGCGTGTTGTGTATTGTACATGTATTTCTATTCTTACACCTGTAGGCATGTTGTCTGTTCCATGCACACTACTGGTTTTCTTCTATTACTAATATCACAACCATATAACTGCTGTCTTTTCAGTCTACTATTAAAATTAATTGATAAATCGTTGAAAACCTGGTTTTTTGTCCACGTTTCCTGTTTTAAAATAAATATATTATATTATATTTAAAAAGTGAGTAACATGTCTACATAAACACCGGTATCAGTGTAATTCAAATCTTAAGAAGCTCTCCATTTACCTCCCAGTCAAAAGTCACGTGATCTTTAGGTGACAGAAACCTCATCCACCAAAAAGAAAAATTGAAAGTGATTTGAACGAAGTAATAGTATTTGTATAAATAATAAAAAAAATTCTAACAATAAAGTCTAATGTATGTTTACATTTAAAAAAATACTTTGATTCACTACATTTAAATCGGTTGGTACATGTTTTCATGTTGTAACCGATAACACAAACATGATCAACACAATGGTTAAGTGCTTTTCAACAAATCATTTTGACTACACAATTTTAAGGTAAAAGGTATAACTGTTGTATTACCGATTAATAAAAATAACTAAAGTATCTACGGAAAACAAATATTACAAACATTCATGCAACAAGTATTTTATAGCACTGGGAAGTCATAACAGATTTTAAATTAATTCGGTCGAATCCCGAAATGCTTCGGTCAGTTACGTTAGCATTTGTATTACATGTATCCCGTGACCTTCATTTACTTTCGTCCGTGACCCTTATTTGTATTACATGTATCCTGTGACCTTCATTTACTTTCGTCCGTGACCCTTATTTGTATTACATGTATCCTGTCACCTTCATTTACTTTCGTCCGTGACCCTTATTTGTATTACATGTATCCTGTGACCTTCATTTACTTTCGTCCGTGACCCTTATTTGTATTACATGTATCCTGTGACCTTCATTTACTTTCGTCCGTGACCCTTATTTGTATTACATGTCTCCTGTGACCTTCATTTACTTTCGTCCGTGACCCTTATTTGTATTACATGTATCCTGTGACCTTCATTTACTTTCGTCCGTGACCCTTATTTGTATTACATGTATCCTGTGACCTTCATTTACTTTTCGTCCGTGACCCTTATTTGTATTACATGTATCCTGTGACCTTCATTTACTTTTCGTCCGTGACCCTTATTTGTATTACATGTATCCTGTGACCTTCATTTACTTTCGTCCGTGACCCTTATTTGTATTACATGTATCCTGTGACCTTCATTTACTTTCGTCCGTGACCCTTATTTGTATTACATGTATCCCGTGACCTTCATTTACTTTTCGTCCGTGACCCTTATTTGTATTACATGTATCCTGTCACCTTCATTTACTTTCGTCCGTGACCCTTATTTGTATTACATGTATCCCGTGACCTTCATTTACTTTTCGTCCGTGACCCTTATTTGTATTACATGTATCCCGTGACCTTCATTTACTTTTCGTCCGTGACCCTTATTTGTATTACATGTATCCTGTCACCTTCATTTACTTTCGTCCGTGACCCTTATTTCGTAAATAGCAATAAGAGACAAAGGAAGACCGACTTAAAAAGGCCAGCTTTGTCTAATTGGGAAAAAAAGAAAATCATTTACTTGTCTGATGGAACAGCACAAATTTACAATTCACCTCTGGTTGGAAAAACACCGACGACGCCGTTTACTTTCTGCGTGTTAAACAGAAATTATCGGCTGTGATCGATTAAAAAGCCGAAATCGAAAGTAAGGTTTTAGTTATTTATATTTTTGGTTTTTGAGAAGAATAAACCTTACATTTTACTCGTTTAAAACATTTTAACATTTGCCATAAAAGATAATATTTGCTAACACACAGTATTTGACGACAGAAAAAGTTCCATTCCGAAGCCATAAATGACTATAAAGGAGAATTTTATGGAATGTTACTAAAGGTTGACTGCCTTTTATCGATTTCCATCTGCTTTATAAATTTAGGACTTTCGGTCTGCCGAAAAGCGTGTACACAGTTTTCAAGCGCTAATGTATCTCGTTGATACCTATTTTCTAAAACCGATCGTCGTCAATTTACTTCATCAACTGTCTGCAAGTTATGTCTAATCATGACGCAGCCTTAAGAGTCGACCAACAACACTGAGATGCAGACAGTGATTTTGAATCAGCCCAAGATGGCGACAACAATGCTGTGTTTACACAGCCAAGAGCAAATGGCGACGGAGAGTGAAGAACTGCAATAAACAGCAATAAACGCCCATGGGTGAGTTCTAGCAGTATTTAGGGCTGTGTAAAGCCTGATAACTGTGTAAATATATCATCTGACGCAAAACAAAAATAAATTTTCTCTAAATTGTAGTAACTAAAAGCAAAGTAGACGAATGCATAAGATTACATGATCGGGTACGACTAGAAACTTTTAATGACTCGTATGAATTCTACTGACCTTACTTGAATACAAATCTCTAGACTCGGGGGCAAGTGGCCATTGGAATAATTTGATCTTTTCGGCATTCCAGAACAGAGACCTTAAATGAAAACTGTTTCACAATAATTTTATCATCGTTCTTTAGCGATCATTTTGAAATTTTACCCTGTCCACCCCGCCTCCAAGCCCCATGATGTACCCGGCCAAGACTATATTTGACGGTAGTGTACACACAGACGCGTTCGCCAACTGAAACGTCGCTCTCAACGCGATCGTGTTCATCCTAGGAAGCCGTCAAATCGACACGTGTCGCTCCACAAGCTAAACAAGTACCTCATATATCGACTGATACTCCCTTTAGTCAACAGTTGTCTAGGTCTCCTTTACCTCGAAAGGCACACGTCACTACACATCAGGCGGACGATGCACATAGAAACGATCGACTCAGTCTACTGGCGCGAATCTTACCTTTATACGCCCTGGGATTCTGAGAACACTCTTAGCCGCTTGAGAATAACACTACGATCCGCCAATCATCCTATGAATAGGATTCATTGTGGGTATCTGTCCACTATGTTCCTTGAATTAGAACGGATAATAAAAACACATTAAATAGGTATGTTTTGAATGTCAATGGGATAAAAAAGAAACTCACCTATCCTGTTTTTGATATATTCAAAATTTTTATGTTTTCTGTGTTTCAGATTCTCCCCCTAAATGACTATGACATGATCGATTACCCGATTTTTGTTTTTACTCTAAACCCCGCAAACAAAAGAACAGGAGAACATCGAGAGTTATCGGTATTCTTGTTAGGAAATTTAATTGCTGAAGTGGTGGACATTTATTGTGAATATGTTCTATGGCTTAAACTTAAGAATGATACGCACACAGACCCTGTGTTTACATTCCACATGATAACTCTAAATTTAACACCGACGCACACTTAAATGGTTTTGATGACGTAACCACTAAATGTTCACACTACAAATTTGTTAACATACTCGGTGACACAAACAGAAGAGTTGGTTAACTTCGAGACTTTTTACCCTTAGATTATACACTTTGTAGCATCTTCAGTATTGACAAGAAAATCGAAGCGCAGTTTGATAAGCATCTTATACATGAACATCTGCCAATTCCACTAGAACGATATTCTCAGGTTGAAAAGACACATACAAATGGCTTAAGATTCACGGTAATATATAGAAATAATATTTTTTTTATCCTCAATGGAAGGATTTTCAGTAACAAGTCTGTTATTGATTACGCCATTTTAACGGCCGATTGCTTTTATTAAATAGTTGTCTTTGATATATTTTAAACAGATTCTGTCTTCTCTGATGGTCACAATTACATTAATCTAAAAGTAAAACTTAGTGCGGAGAATAAGAATTCCACCGAAGTGCACAATTAAGCTCTCTAGCAGAAACCTTTTTTTCCAGAAAATATAAGATCCAATCAATGAAATTATTGTAGATTTGCATACTTACATAAAAAATAGCTATTAATAAAGCTACCAAATAATTGCTCTGTGTAAATGAACATCAGCTGCAATATTCCATACGAATCAGAGTAAGAAAACATGTTAAACGTGTGGGTGACATGTCTTGGTTTGGACATAGATCTCGAATTGCTAGGCGTGCTAACACCAAAGCCAGAAACGACTACAACAGACATAAATAAAATAAAAATAGAACCAAACTACATAAAGCTAGTAAAAGTTACAAGGAAAAAAATGGCTAAAAAAAGACGACTAAACAAGCAAAAGTATTACAATAAAATAAACTTAGAAAAATGATCGCACTGACAAAAAACAATATTGCTTATTTATTAATAGTCTCAAACCAAACCAGAATGTTAAAGATCAACCTAGTTATGACGAATTTTATCCACATTTAAAAAAATATTAACGAACAAACAATTCAAGACAGCAAGTTTGAAAATTTAATAAATAATTAATATGACAAATCAATAAATGCACCTATAACAGATGAAAAATGTCATAATTTATTAAACTTCTATAAATGGCAAAGCTTCTCATCCAATTTATGATATTGTAAATTGACATATTGAATAAATATATCAAAGCAGCCCAAAGTAAATTCATCAATGTATATATAGCTCTATTTAGTGCCGCATTAAATACTGTTCATGTACCAACAACCGGCCTAAAAGGAGTTATTTTCCCTGTTTTTAAAAATGACGGCTGCCAAAATGAACCAGTCAATTAAAGACCAATTACTATATTAAGGAAAGCTCTTAACGTCAATCGTAAACTGCAGATTAAAAACTTTTATAGAAAAAAACAACAACTTCTCAACAAAATTTAAGCTGGTTTTAGTAAAAATTACTCGTGCAGTGATCATATTTTCACTTTGCATGCAGTTACTAAAAAACATAAAATGAGAAGAACATTTTGCGGTATGTTGATTTTTCCCAAACATTTGACACTGTATGGCGAGCGGGTCTTTGGTCTAAGCATCTGTATCATCACATTATTGGTTAAAGATTTAATGTTATATATTATATGTACCAAAACATTAAATCGGTTGTTTCTAACAATGACCAAATTTCGAACTCGTTCGATAGTATCAATGGTGTTAGACAAGGTAAAAACCTATCACCCATGCATTTCTCACAATTCTTCCAAATTGATCTTAAGGTATGTCGATCAGCTGGTGTAGAGTTAGGCAATCAAAACGATCCATTTACATAGCTTAAACTACTAATGTTATTTTACGCAGACTGTTCTATAACTATATCCGAATCAGCTGATGATCTCCAACGAAGTTTGAAACTTTTTACAAAAATTGTCATGAATAGCACTTCAAAGTTAACATCAGCAAAACAAAAGTCCTAATTCTTGGGGCATGCCGAACAAATATCTTCTCGTTTAAATTTGGAATTTAACCAGTCATAATAATGGATCAATACCATTATCAAGGTGGAAGATTTTCGAAAAATGGTCTTTTTCAGGAACAAAAAAAAAGATATATCAGATTAAGCTTATAAAGCACTTCATCTTCTGTACACTCGCATAGACAACTGCGACTTACCAGTCGATCAAATCATAAAATTGAATGACAGTACTTTAATGTTAAGACAACACAAAATTTGTAACTTTAAATGGCTGAACAAAAAAATAAGTTCTGCAAATTGTTGGACGTACAGATTAAGCAAATGTGGTTTTCTGAACTACCCTTATAATTATTGTACTCAAATGGCAGTTGTGCTTCTTATTTATGTGAATATATGTGTTATCTTATCTTATTTACATACTTATATGAAGTTACATTACCAACAGTGTATTGGTGATATAATTAAAAAAACTAAGAGGGACCAGATTATCTGGATGTAAACATTGTGCCTAAGTCTGATCAGTTAGTGCTTTATAGGTTAAAAGTTATGTGTGTCACATTTGTTTAGATCTAGTTGCGAGAAGAGGCAGGTGTATGTAAGGGATGTTTGCAGGAGAGAAAAATGGACAAACTGTAAGGCTACAATCAATGTCAAACACTCCAAACCTGCGTATCAATGTGCCTTCTTTATTGCAGTTGTATGGCCCATAAATTGACACGTTAAAAAACAAGGTTGGTGGGGCGGTAAATAAAAACAGTTCGGCTTTCTGTCTCCGTCTATTCAAACTGCATATAAGCAATGGCATGTTCTTGCAAAGATAAAACTAAGCTGCGATTTAAGCGCCGATTAACAAGAAGTAGTTGAAGTTGTTGACATTGACACAGCAGTGTCAAGAAAAGTGAGTAGATTAGCCATCTGAGACGAGTCAACCACACGGAGTCACCGATTTCTAAAAACCTGAGGACGCTATGTCAGCATATTCCACAAGTTCAATCATAATCTGACTATAGTATTACACTATAGGGGTTTTATACATGAAGTTAAATACAATGGCGAACAGTCGATTTGTGCCGGTTTAAATTCCGTATAAGCTTAAGTAGAAAAGTAAAGGTAAATATATGCAAGCAGAGCCAAAATACGACAATGCGGACTAATGGGCAGTTTCAAAATTTCTTTATAAATTTTAGCTCTTTATAAATTTTAGCCTTTTGAAAGTCATAACTTGTTATAACTTGTCAAGTATCCAAAAACAGTAACAAAAACGTTAAGCACGTGTTTTTGTGCAAGTTATGCCAACACGTTTCCACACTCTTATACGCTTTGCATTGATTGGATTTATCTGTTCATTGAAACTGACTTGTCCTGCGTATGAGGAATTGTCTAATTTGAAATAGTAACAGTATGAACAGTGTCTTCAAGAACAAATGTGGCAAAAACAAGAAATAAAAGAAGTCTTATTTAACAACTAATTTATCCTGTTTTGAATCTTGTTCTTTATAGCCTGAAATGAAATTTAGAGAGAAACCTAACATCAAAGATCTCTACGAAGCGGGTACTTTGCCATTGCATTGAACACATGTAGACTCGAGAGTGAGCATTTTAGTACATGTAATGTTCAATGGATCATTAATTGGGCTACATACGTACTGTCTATGATATCCCATGAGTTATTTCCATCTCGTCCCTCAATTGACATTCCACTCAAAGTACATGAGCTGAATGTTAGCTGAAAGATCTATTTAATAATAATAATAATAATAATAATAATAATAATAATAATAATAATAATAATGAATAATGTATGTATGGGCATATGCTATCTAGAAAATAAAACGTAAAGCTTCACAAACATTAATGCAGGTATTAATATTAATATTAAACATACTTTGTATGTGTATAAGAATGAATTAGTGACAAAAGGTAAAAATAATGTTACCAGCAACGTGATTGCCCCTATTATGAGCAGAGTTGGTTGACATAGTTGTTAAAGGTTTAACAAAAAAATTATGGGATGCAGGAAAAAGAAGAAACATGCTGATGTTTCTGTCTTTTAGGTAGTTCTAAGTAGATTATATGTCTAACATTCACTGGATCAAATTTCAGCCGTTTTGAATGTTACCAATTATTTTGGTTTTCAACTTAACAAATATTCTATTTAGCAAACGGCTTTTGAATGCTCAAACATGTCTGCATTGTGTTTCAGAATGAGTTAACATTTGTTATTAAATACATTTAATATTCTTTGACATTATGATGGAAAATATCAAATAGTCTAATAAGGTTTGAAACCGTCAGGTCTGCTTCAACCATATTTTAAGGTGCTCTCTAGAGGACTGGGCTCGGAAACATATCTTGTAAATGGACATTTCACAACAAGGTGATACAACGATAAGCACGTACATTGGAATTGGTTTCTAAAAATAATACGTCACTAAGAAATTCAACTACGTATTATAATATATCAGTGTTAAAATGTCAACATTTCATTTTCTGTACTATGGCTGATATTAACTACAGGTAAACTAGTGGTGTGAGACATTCCAGGCGCCACAGATGTTCTAATAAGTAAATGTAACGGCAACAACTTTAAGGAATAAAGTTAGTCGGAAGTCCATTTTTTAGGAAAACACCAGAGAATGACAATGATGCTATACTTCGCCGCGAAAAAAGGCTGGAAAGTAGCCCATCTGCTGTATTACTTTTCTTTCTACCTTGTTGTTTGTTACAATTTTGTCATGCCAGCCTAATTCTTCATTGTTAACCCCAGCATACTTGGTTTCGTTAAAACAGCTACGGCTAACATTTATTTCCTGCTGAGCTTTTTGTAATTGCATGCTACACTATTAACCACTGTTATTCCCTACTGTGTTATTGTAATAAAATGTTATTTCATAAGAGGCACCGATCTTCATTCAGAGCGGCGTCAATCAAAGCGTCTCCTGAGTAGACATTACTGACAACACGACATACCGTATTGAGTCTATGGAAAAATCACCCCAGTTAAATGCGTAAAAGCTGTCATTGGTTAGTTGGGGTTTTAAAGTATAACATTTTATGCTGTATAATTTTCAAAATCAATTTCCGCACTACTGTTGTGTGTGATCATAATAGTTTGATCCTATATACATAGTAAACATTCACTCCCTGGCAAATACTACAAATTACAATCACAACAGACTGATACAGGACATTCGCAGATCAGATCGAGTTGACATGTAAATGAGATGAAAATATGTCATACGCGTGTCAAATGTTTTGTATGAAGACCAGTAATTGCTCAAGTCAGCATGTTGAGTGTTGTGTACAGTTATAAGTAAAACCCATATAGCATATTTACCTTAAACAAATGTCGTTATAGTAGCAACCTGGTTGAATGAATGACATTGCAATTAAATGGTATAAAATAATGGTATAATTTTGAGTGACCACGTGTTTTACACGGCTTAGATCTAATCCTAACCCTTAAACCACTTACAAATGCTTAAATGAAAATTAAACCGGACGTCATAAGTAGAAATTACCTATTGCATCAATGTATTCATCTAAACATTAAGAACATCTCTTGAAAAACGACTGTACACATTATTTGCAACGTCTGCTACTAAATTTGGAACTCTTTAGCAATGACTGTGTCATAATTTTTTGCCACTGCCGTCCCACTTAAATTGCTAGAGGAGTGAAAAGACTTATGAATTCTTACTTGCATCTATCCTAATAGAAGTTGACCATCTTGGAGTATTTAGACGTTGCTTGACAATTGTTTTTTACATTTATTTGTTAATTAAACTTTACAAATATTCATATATTGTAACAATCAATGTAGTACTATTTTATGGTAAACAGTTTTGGAAAAAAAAAACAGGATTATTAGTTAAGCAAATATTGGTAAAGATCACGTTGTGGGTTTTGCACAAAATGCGGCTGATGACTTTCAGACGGCCATGCTTATTGACTCTACATTAAGAACACGAGGTTCTGTAAAGAAATATGTATCTGGCATAGTGGGTTGACAAATTGATTTATGAAGTATGTATAGTGTTAAATTTAGTTATATCTGGTCTGTTTCTATGGACGACTTTCTGCATATATCGTTATTGATATTAAAATATCCAAACGTCATCAGTTTAAAAATAAAAATCATATGTCATTTTGAGTGCTAAAAGCTGTAAATGTTATATTGTTATTATTATATGCAATAAAACTGTCCTATATATTTATTACGTTTGTAAATCTGCAAAACTGCAAAAGCTATCGTTGTAATGCAGATGTGTTAAATAAACATTAAATGTCCATAGTCAATTTTCTTATTGTAATTTTAAGAATGAAGACCAGTGCAAAATAAGTGTATGAAATAGTAATACAATAACTGTAAACAAATAAGTTAACTTTGTGTTCATTCTCAAAAGAAAAATAAAAAGCTAGTTTATTTTGTTACTAGTTATTTTGTCTATATATATTACTTCATTTTGTCTGTTTTAACTCCCGATGCAGTTGCTTACTGTTAGTGTCTCACTTTGACGGGATATTTTTATTAACACTGTTTGTTTGATATATAACCCTTAAGAAAGAGCGAGGTTGGAATGCTCCACAAACTAAGCTTTAGCACCCCAGTCGGTCCTTTTGCTGACTGATCGTTCCAAGGCGGTAACTTCTCGTTTTCTCTTTTAGTGTGTAATGTCTCGTATCTGTGTGTTGTCACATTTACGTTGACTCTGTTTGTCTTTGCTTAGAGGTAGTTTAGATTTAAATATATGTGATAATTTTGATGGGGCCTTTACTTATTTAACTTTTAAAAATAAGCTCTATATTTCATTTTTAACCTGCCAAATTTAAGCCTGCATATCTCCCATGATTTGATCTTGATGTACGTGGTTATCGACTATATATTCGATAAGAACATTTTCACTCCCGTCTGTAATGTTTGCTTTTTCCCCTCTTTCTTTCTTTCTCTTTTTTTGTAATAGCATACTCTATCATTATATTTCACCATTTGCTCAGCAGCGACAACCTCCTCATTGAAAATTTCCGTACATATGAGGGATGTGGTAGGTATTTCTTGCACGTTGCGACAATGGACTTGTTTTTGACATTTTTTTAAATATGGGAATGTAAAGATAATAGATAACACACACACACACACACACACACACACACACACGAACACACACACACACACACACACACGCAAACACACACACACACACACACACACACAACCTCTCTTTAGAAATAACTTATTACTTTGCATCAATATGCTCATCAAAACAAGTGCAAAACTGCTACATGAAATTCATACAATGGTAGGGTCTTTTTTTCTTCCGGAATGAAAGTACGAAGGCAACAGACAAGTATAGAAGGGCAGCCTAATTAAAAACAATTAGTTTTCCTCAGCGGGCGTCAGTCGTAATTATGTTTGCATTGATGAATACTCAATAGCTAACTGTTAGTACTTAGCGAGAGATTTACAAATACTTGGTTTTGTTATTCTAGAAAAAAGTTAAATATATTGACAAAATGTTTTTGTGGACTGTATTACAGCATGACTTTTTGCATATTTTGTAATGATTCGCCCAAGAATAATTTCATGCTGCGTCTAAATTCTATTAGTTTTGGAAAACGTATTATATTCTGTATTTTTCTTTTTATTATAACCGGTTATTTTTTATTGTAAAGTAAAGCCTAATAGTAAACAACATTAACGTTTTTTACTGTTGCCTTTAATTGTTGTCATGTTTTCAAGTGTGAAAAGTATTTGTGTTGTTGTTTTTTCGTTTGTTTTGTTTTGTTCTTTACCTCCTGTTCTATTCTCTTTCTGTGTCTATTCGCAATAATGAAGTTGACGTGTGTTTATTTCATACAGCCGAACTATCATTAAATAATTTTATAATGTTTGTAAAATTTTCAGCTAATTCCGGCTCTACTATACGTCATCTTTATCCTTAAGTGAAAAAGCTTTAACATAAGCACATTGTTGTATTTAATTTCATTGTAATGACCGTGTACGCGTAAGAGAATATCCGGATTTTTCTTTTATTAATTTAGATACCGATGCATTCTTCTTTTAGAGAACTTACCATAATTGGCATTATACAGTTTACCAGTTTTTCTGTGAGCGCCAATTTTCTTTCAGAGATATCTGACCTTCTTTCATAGTGTCACATCATCTGCAAATTATATGATACTATACGTAAATGACGAACAGGACTTTCTGTTATTATTTTAATGTATTAAATCTCTTATTCAATAAGTGGTAAACTCTAACATAATTCTGGTGTAATGTGGTAATAATATTAAAAATAAATGACCCTTGATTGTCAATTTTATTTTTTTATGCCTTTGCTTTACGATTCTCCTGTCTAAAGCTTCTCAGTACTTGTAATTCATAATCTAATTTTGTGTAATGTGTTTGATTGTAGTGCTTTTATTTACAGTTTTTGTTGCCTTTCTGTGCCTACACTGCATGTGACAGGTATTATTCGACAAAACCTGAAAAACCGGTATTTACTTTTAAAACTTCGTATAAAGTCGACTACTAGGAAATACGTCATACAATGTTATATTAATATTTTTCAATTGGTAACTGTTTGTTCCTCTTTGTACGTAAAATGTACTGTAAATAACAACAGGAAATGCAGATAACGTATATACATATAACAATTATGCATCTCTTTTAACAATATGTTACAATTCCGTTACAGTCGTCAATAACTGTAATAACGTTAGCATAAAACCTTACTCAGACGAAATAAATGCAGGAATTCAAGAAAATAAAATTAATTCAATAAGCTTAAATTAGGCCGTTCATCCGATAGCGATTCCGATTTTTCTTAGATAAACCTGTCCTTCATTAATCTTTTGTTATTTTCGGAAATATTGTCAGTATGTGTGATGAAAATCGTTAAAACAACACCTTACAAAACCTAATTTAGTAAAACATTACTTTTCTTCAAAACAACTTCACCATTCCTTAAAAATATGCTATTTTTCCCATTCCTCTAATGTTACGTTGATTCGTGATTTTTGTCATTATTTTCTTTTCTTTTTGACTAAGAAATGGTGTATGCTTTATTTCGCTTTGTTATTCACTTTTTTGTCCAGTTGTATTCTATTGACATGTTACATTGTCCATTTAAAGACTACGAAATATTGGCATCTGTCGGAATATGTTTGTTCTTTCAAATAGAAGCCGTTCAAGATAATGCTTGAATACGCTGACACAAACATGACATTTAATGATTCCAGATAAGCTCTTAAAGTTGTCAAAACGTCAAAAGTAAACCACAATTGTAACTATATATTGACATTGGGTTCTCTTTCTAGATGTGACCTTTGTATTAAATATATTTCTTTACACATAAATCAAATTCTACGTTACATAGATTAAATTTAAAACCGCGCAACACATATTATTGCGTTTTCTTTTGGTCATTTTTACTTTGATAAAAGAGATTTTTACACCCGCAATAGTTGCTATTATTACCGCAATAAAACACGATAGTGATAATGGGTTCACTAATACGAATCATCAGTTGAGAAGGTGTTCATTTCTAATGTATATTTAATACCACCTTACTTTTTCTTATAAAGCCATCAAATATACATGACTATTTTGAGAGAGATAACGATGTTTTAATTCTAAGACTTTTTTAAATGTGTGTAGGCTGTTTTTGTTTGTTTGTTTGTTGTTGTTGTTTTCATTTTTTGTGTTGTAAATAATCAGGTTTGCCTTTCATGATGGAAATGTTAGATTTCTCGACAATCAAACTAGACATAAGATATTTAAGTAACGATTAAACTTGAAAATTGAGTTGTCTACTTCTAAGGCATTTTTAAAAGGTGAAGCTGATTAAATATCATTATTTGTTTCAAATGAAAACAAACACAAACCTAGGAATGCAAATGTGTTTCGTAATAATTTACACACGTCATTTGGACTGCACTCTTACAGATATATCCTACTTGTAAAATTATGCAGTCTAATAAAGTTTACCTAACACAATACGAGACAGCAGATTTTGTAGATGAGCAGGAGAGGGGATCAAGTACATTAGTTGATAGTAACAATGTATCCTCTGATTGGACGTATGATTACAAATAGAACTAGTAAATCAAATCTATATACAATGAATGTTACTTGTTTGACAAATGATTATCTATATTTTGTGAAATGTCTCTTTGTGATGCTGTTTTCACTATAACATATAATATTCTCCATGTTTTGTGCTTTATTTTCAAATTATAACATTTAACATGGAAATATAACACCGTAATATTTTCGCAATTATAAACAAAAATCTAATAGAGATCTCAAAAGAATATGTTTTGATTTAGAATCAACTTTTAACCGAGGATGAAGGCTCGTCTCTTTCATGAAATGTTTTACCGTTAAACAACTTTAAGCGAACATACAAGTTCCTTAATATGACAAAAGCTGTAGCAAAACTTTGGAATTTGGTAAAAAATTGTTAATTTTATTAAAAATGAATTTTGCTATTTTCAAAAATGATGATCGTTCCTGTTAAAGCAACCAATTTTGAGTGATTCTGGAAAGATGATTTTTTTTTAAAAACACACACACACATTAACCTTAACGTCAACTCAACAAACAAACAGAAAATTCAGGAAACTTTACACGGTTGTTTTTCATTTTCTGACGTGAGATTAGGTTTGTTGTTGACAATATTTATTGCTCACGAACATGAACATTTCCAGGGTTTGTCTAAGACTTTTGTATTCATCTCTGTGCAAACAAGGTTTCATGAATAAAGTAAGACTCTGGTTTAAAAAAAAAGCAGTGATTTGTTTGGTTTTACATTTATTTTAGACTCAAAATCATTTATATGGTTTATTGTTTATCCCTTTACTCCATCACCATGTCATCAAGTATTTCTCAGTTGTCTGTATCTGTGTATCTATGTATGTGCTGTGTGTTGCCAGTATATATGTATGTCCATAACTTTATCTTAGAGTTGTTAAGGCTATATTACGTAAGTGGCATTGGTGCGCTGCTGGTACTGTTTCATCATTTAAAAGACGCAATAATGAAACACTATACAGAACATAACATATTATAAGCAAGTGAATTTTATTAGAAATTGTATTTATGTGTTCAATGCTCATAATCGATGTTACTGGTTTTATTTTATTGTATGATCATGTTTTTGTTTGTATGCTTTTGTGTATTTGTATCATTGAAGCTGGTCTTTGCAATCGATTTATAATTAGTTGAGATGTCTAGATGAATGTTCAATGCCGTTTAAACAAAATCTGCCTTTGTTTAGGGTCGTATACTAATACGTAAATAAGTATTTAACAAATATTGACATTATATTTTGCAAAATGATAAAGTCAGTTAATGGTCTACTGAAACAACGTATTCCTTGAAGACCAAAAACACAAGGTCAAGGTGTGTGTCATTTTGTCGGCGTAGCTGTCTAACCTCACATTTGAGCTACATATTTAAAGCTGAAGCATGGTTTGACCGAATGAATATCACAGCAATTTACATTGGTAGAAATTCTAGATAACACCATATACCGTATTATTTATAGTTAACATTCCCGGGTTGAAATATTTAAAATAATATAGCAAAACAATCCAATATAGAAATAATTACGTTAATGTTACATACAGTATTTGCGTGTATAATGAATAAAACATCAAATAGTCATGTTAGTGTATATTAAGAGAGAAACGTCATTTAAGAGGCGTTAACGGAGCGGGCAATTGAAACACGTGTACATTTGTCAATAGTGTTACACGCACAAATATGTTTGTTTATATTAAGAAACAAAAAATGAAATACGCCAACTGGTAAATACTTGCTTTAAACGACATTGGGTAACTTTACATCGACGTAAGTATGCAACGGCTTATGTTGCTTTAAAAGTTGTAAATTACAGAACAGAAATAAAAATAACAGCAAAAGCCAGATGAAGCAGTAAGATGTAGCCCCTGGACGTAAGGGAGGCGGTCTGAACACACCAACAAGGTGCCATTCATAAAATGACTTTTTATGGAACGATGAAATGTAGACCGCAAAACATAAACAGCAAACGTTATGGCTATTTAACAGAGTCGTGTTGGCGTGGACTCGATTTTTGTAAAAGAAATAGTTGTGTTGTGTAAAAAAATGGACGAATCTAGCTTGAAAAGAAACACAGATTTTTATTATTATAGGTTGAGCTATTTTTACTTACAGGTAAAATCTCATTCTATTGGCTGAATTAACGTATTTATAACACATCGGTTTCGACATCAGACCAGATCAAAATTTTCAAGAGTAACCGTGTTAGTTTCGTTGCCTAAGCATATTGTGTTCGCAACTGTCTATATGTGTCTATATGTGGTAATACTCATAATAGGTCAACAGTCAGCAGCACTTCATTGTAGCTGAGTTATACTGTATGGTGTATGGTAACTTAGGCAACCGATTATAATCAAGTTGCCGGCATTTTACAAAGATTCTATTAGTTCTTCATTATGTGTTTGTTTTTATTGTGTATAGGTCTGCCGGTGTGGACATATTCCATATACCGGAAGTGATTTCTACGAGGTGGAAAATATTCGAGGCCGTTTTGCCTACGACCATATCAGAATTTAATTTTCTAACACAGGTGTAACCGCTAAATACAGAAATGTTGTATTTATTCATAATTCATTATATCCTTGCCATATATTTATCTGGGACCTTTAGAAACTACAACTTATCACCTATAAAGCCACATATGTCGAACATGGCGAACGTATTTCGCAGATGTCTCAAGACAAATAAGACCGAGCATCTCACATAAGAGTCGGACGTATATTACCTATCGTTGTTTCATTTACCAGTGACCAATTAATGTACGTGTTTATTGCATGACAGATAAACACGCACTGGTTGTCAAGCAAACACTAGGTATGCATAATAGTTCGCATATATATGACGCTTGTGTCCGCCAGTAATAAATACATTTAAAAGCAGTCTTATACCCGATGACAAATTTTGAACTAACTTCACTGACCTTTTAAAATCGGGATATAAAGAACACTTTAAAATATATTTGAACTACTTAGAAAGACAAACCCAAAACAAACCTTTGTTAAAAAATATATTAAAGCTGGAAATAAACACTAGTAAGACTTTCATCGATCTTAAGACCGCAAATCTCGATCTTAAACAATTAGTTTGTGTCTTATTATAGACCCATCTGCTCCGGTTGATACTTTCTGAAGATGTGTTACTTATAAACTTATCGAAACTATTCAAAGTTGAAGACTAGTTTAAATGCTGATCGAGCAATCAAGCATAGGCACTTTACAACCAAGCGCATAACGGCGCAGAATTAAGACCGCAAATTGCCGAAACATACTTGTCTAACGTCACAGATCAAAGACTAAATCGAAATGTAAAATACGAACATTTCTTATCGCAGAATGCAGAAAAGTATTAGCTTTACCCATTATATCTTATCATTTTAAACAATTTAATAAAAACGAATGAACGATGTGACGTCATTACATAGATACGTCATCGCTTAAATTGTTTATTTCAAGTAGATCTGTTTTCTTTGAAGTCATTGTCTTTAAGAAACTGCTCAGTAAGTGCAACGATAAAGTTTGAGTGCCGCTGTCGGCGGTTACTGCAATGGTCGCAAAACCATGTCACATTTTCGTATACTCTTCATTTTTATAACCTTTCATTTCATATCATTAATATTTGCATTCGCATTATGATAGATATATTAACATAAGTACTGTTAAGGTCCAACAACAAGAAGTGTAGGATACAAAACTGCCTAATATTCTTGTCGTTTAATATTTGTTTAGCATTGTCGTGACATTTAATTGCACTCTTAACAGGAATATTTTTAGGAAATATTTTGATGGGCGACTTTATGAACAGACATCTGAATTTTATAAGAAAAACAAATTTACTCTAAAGATGCCGGCCAAAATTACGATTATTCAAAGGACGTTAAATATCGCGGCTATAGACGACGTGGAGGCTTAATTACCTTTAATAGAACATAACAACTGTCTCTTATCACGATAATAAAGGATGATGTGGAAGTGAAACAGGTAAAATTATTCATATTTGCGGAAGCATTGTCTAGACACATAGTTTATTTGAAATGCGAGAAAATACACACAAAAAACACGATGCTAAATAGAAAAATAATTAGATATGAACTTAATATGAAGTTCAAAAATGACTGCTTACAACAAAACCCGTAAAGCTATGAAAACTTAATTAAACTTCAGGGCGGGTGAACGCCTGACTTTTTGTTTTTTAACACAATAACTCACAGAAATGTAAAAAAAGAAAAATAAAAGATTGTAACGTCCATGTGTTTATCTGTAAATACGTTTATCATGAACACCCATCCTTAAGTCCAGCCGCTAAGTATGTGGTAAATTTTCCCCACTTTAACACCTAATGTTTCTTTCAGAGTGCGATCTACAAAAATACAGAATAAAAATATTTCTTGGTAAGAACTTATGGCAATTACTTATATTTCTTCAGTGGCCGCCATTTTATTGAGAACAAAACATTAAGAGTTCACATGGCTTGAAGGTTGTTTCCTGTTTTCAAGTACAAATATTAATGCACACTGTGAATATGTTTTCAAGAAGAAAACATCACATGTTCATGAGGATACAGAAATATGTGAACTTAAAAGATAATAAGCGTTCAATTTAAATGTTTGAGTGCCCAAAATTCTAAAACGAGACAAAACACAAATTGTATAAGAGACATTTACAGCCATAAAACAGTACGTCAGCAAGGGACAGATTAAATATTTAAGTAACAATAGATGTTATCAAGCATTGTTTATTAAAGTGTATAAATGTCGATAAAAGAGTAAATTTTAGTCTGATGTTAGAACACCTACAAATAATGTATTTCTCAATTAAATGGCCATAACTAAACGTTTATACAACTATATTTACTGAAACAAATTATGAATAATGGTTGTGGTAGTCGTCTTTCGTTTACAGCAACGATCGTAAGGAAATGCTCGTATAATCTAGTGGTAGTGTAATTCTGTACTTTTTTAAAGGGCGCTTGTAGTATTAAAGTCAATCTACTGCCATATTTCTCATTTCTTTTGATAATTAAGTATGCACGTTTATAGCAATTACATTTGTAACTTCTTGTATATGTATAACGTTGAAAGTCCAATGCAGTTACTTTAGTTGCCAAGTCCTACCTCTGCATTTTTCGACTTTCCGTGGATAAAATCCTATAGCTGCCCTCGATCGCAATCCATTCATTCACAATTTACTGTTTACAAAATCCTTTGTCATAAGTTGTCACGTGATCATGTCAAGTGCCTCTCCGTACCCAGAACTCTAATCCTAAAATAAAAAAAAAAAAAACTATTTTCTTAAAAAGATTATTTGGCTGATATCATTGCTAACAAAATATTTCAAAATGTTTTTAATAGAAAATCATGCTGATACAATTTCAACATTATTTATGAACATTTTGTAAAACCCAGCGGAACTATAAAGTCGTCAGTAAAGTGAAGCCCAATGAGTGAATTACAATGAGTTGTGAAAACATTGAGATTAACACTACATGGCTTAAGCAGTACGTTTGGGATTATAGCAATGTCTTAATAAAATAAATCATTAAATTTTGTCCAACAAAGATTGCTACATGCCCAAATAAACTTACACGTGTTTAAAGCCACTGATGTCAAATAACAAATAAATGAGTAATGCTATATAATGTTTCTCTCAAACAATATCCAAAAAGATACACTTAAACAGTATATAACAGATTCAAACTACAGAGAAACAATTAAGTCTGTAAAGAGACATGCAGCTTTAATCACAACAACTATAAAACACATTTTACCGCATAAAATAAAATAAATGGACTCATATCGTAGCTTTTTAATTTTTTATCAAACGATGGTTTTTACAGCTGTTCAGTGAAAACGACCTGCGACTATCGGGTACGTTAGATCTTCAAACTAAAATTTTAGACTAGAAATACCAAGAATTCCACGAGTACTGCCAGTAACAATTTCCTGTATAGATATTTATAAGTATATTTAAAGCTGAACTTTGTGTATTGCACCTCGCAACATACTATGTTTATTATTTCATCAAGAAGTCAATCTTTTCGAGAGCCATGCCCCTGTTAATTAAATAGGATAAGTAATGTGACCTTATGTCATCATGTTCACACATGGTTGCCAACAGAACTGATACTCATACACTTTTCAAGGTTCGACTTTCTAAAGTCATTCTATGTGGTTTTTATTGATCGACACCTGTTGGTACTTCGGTTCGCCTGTCACTTTGCTTAATGATTGGTCATCATCAATACATCAAACATTGTTGGACTCTGGACTCTGTGGCTGATCATAGTTAGATCGGTGCGATGTATCTCAAACAAATTCATTTGCATTATTAAATAACTTGTTAGGGTTCATTTCTAAATTTAAATAGTGTATCGACTTTAACCTAGTACGTTCGTGGATGCCGTCATTTTTTCACACACACACACACACACCACCACCACCACCACCACCACCACCACGCACATACCACACACACATTCACACACACACACACACACACACACACACCCGCACACACACATACACACACACACACACACACACCGCACACACATACACACAAAACAAGATTCGTTCGATTTCTTCATCTTTAATTCTGGGGCGGTGACACTTGCGACAGCATCCACATGAGCACTTTAAAGTAAAAGTGATCATTTTATGCACACCTTTAAACGCTTACAGGATTTAACCGCCGAATCAGCACTGTCATTTACTTGTTAAGACCACATTATAATCCATCTACATATTAGGATAATGCTTCATCCGTTAATTATCGCTAAAAGGTCATGATCAATGACAAGTTGATTGCCTTTGCTCAAAAAGACGCGCATGTCAATTATGTTTGAATGTATAAAATGTAGAGCACTAATTCTTTTCACATTTTTTTCTGGTGATAAATCAACATTTAATTAGCATTTAATTATTCTCCTAGAACAATTCTAGATTTTGCCATTTATTTCGTATTAACCAGTAATAAATAAAATTGTTGAATTTTGTTTGTTTTTGTCTAATGAAGCCATCTGTACGCAACGATTGTTAGCGATGTCACAGTAAACTTTGACAATTACGATAAACAATTGGGATAAAAATACGAAGTATAAACAAAGGTTTGACGGTATTTTGCTCTTAAACGAGCAGTTACAATATCTTATAAATCCTATTTATAAATAAAACAATAATTTCATGCACGAAAAGATAAGATACTTCGGAAATGAAATATGTAAGAATGACGATTATATTTATTAAATATATCATCAAAGTGTCGCGTCTTGAATAAGGCCATAACTTACAAAGAAAATAGTTTTTTTACTGTTTTTTGGAGCTTAAAATACCATTCTTGTACCAGTTAATGTGATACAAAACTAAAATGTTTTCTGATAGTATCAATTCTTATAAGAATTCTTATTACAAACGAGTTTGCGATTATAGTAATTATAATACTTCATTTGATTTTAGGGTATATTTTGATAGCACTGTGCGCGTTGTAATGTCAGGTAAAAGTCCCCTTTTTCGGGGACAATAGCACTAACAGATTAAACAATTAAAAAGCTTGAAATTCATAGGGTATATGATGTTTAACTATAAAGTACAAAGTTCATTGCATAATCTTGAATAAGTGCCTAGTTAAACAGCACATTTGCGAAGTATGTTATGTCGAACATTTGATTATGTGGCGTTTTCAACAATAGGTAAATATTTCCATTACGATTTTGTGCCAAAACCCAAACTGGTATGCATATTGGCAGCGAAAAAAATATTTTAACATAATGTTTGAGAATTATAGAAGTGCAGTTGACATGCAAGTTACAAGAGCCTAAAGTAAATATCTCTTAGAATCTACGTTGGCAATAGTTGTCACCATTGATTAGAGCGCCAATAATGAGTTACTACTTTCGGCTATTTCGTTAGCCGTCAGCTAGCAATCAACACCTGAAGCATAGTTGGAATTTCAAAAAAAAGGTATGTATAAAGAGGGATGGCACGTGGAAGAAACAGGAGGACATGAGAAAGTGAAGCGGGTATCAGGGGAAGTTAACTTGCTAAGAAACATTGGCACGAAAATGTACGAAAAATATCCAATGTGTAGTATTTAAGATGCTTGTCTTTTCATTTTAACAGAAACTAAATTTATTTTAACATAAATTAGATGAAAAATGTATACACTGAGTCTAGGAAACAAGCGGGTAGCATAAAATATAATATGTATAATTATATACATTTATCATTGCTACTAAAATGCTTTGCAGATGTTGCTGACTTCAGTCACAACTCAGTGGATAATTGGATGTATCGCACCGACACACTTATTGTAATTATGGCGACATACATTTAATTGTAGGTTAAGAAAGACCTCAGACAAATGTCTGATTAGAACCAAAGGCGCATCTGATGTTAGCTGAACGACATCCCCAAATGAAAGATCGTGCCCCGACCGGGACTCGATCCCACGCGGCGGTGAGGATCTGAGGTGCATGTCGGTGATTATAACACTCGGCCACAGCCGTCCAGCCTTTCTGGTAAGTTTCTGATGGCATTTTTAATAAATGTATTTTATATACACGTATACATTGCATTTAAGTTTGATGTGGTATGAGACCAAATGATGCATCCAGTGTCAAGAAACAAAAAAACAAATCAAAGTTATTTTTGAAAGTTTACCCTTTAAATTTAAAAAAAAGGTATTAGGGTTCGTGTAAAAATGCCAAGACAGAGCTTTCTAGATGAAGTATGCCCTGGACCAACGTGCTTAGTTGTGTTTTATTTACTGCAGTCCTTAATTTGTTGCAGTTGGTTACATGAATTTTATTTTCAAGGATAGTCTGGGTCTATGTATGTTGTTGATTTACACATGAAACATAAATATGAGGGTTTTTAAAGGTTTAAATTGGATATGGTCTCTCATTCGAAACTTTTAGGTTGCCAAGGACTATAACATGTTGTCCAAATGTTGGAAGTTCATAATAATTTGTGTTAATTTGTTTGTTTATAATGTGCTTTTATCAGTTTTAACTCCAGTTGCAGGTGCTCGTTGTAATTTGTTTTACTTGAATGGAATATTATTGTTAAACTGTTTAAGATAATACGCTTACGCACGTGCGTACAGTGGCTTCCAGAAATTGAAAAAATAAAAACGCCAAAAAGCGAATTAAAATCGTCGCCTAACCCGGGTTAGGCACTACCTGTAAGATCTAGTGGTTTTCATCATTCATAATTACAAATGTCTAACTTACACCCATCTTTTTCTTGTTTGACTATATGCATATATAGTCTTAATTTTACTACTATTACTTGTTTTCAGGAAAATAATGTTTTGTATACATTATAAAGCGTTATAAAGACACCTGAAAAAGTATGACGTATTTTCTATTTCAAATGATAGTTATTGGCATTATTTTATGTTTATGTTCAATATATCACTCTAGAAAAGGTTATTGTACGCTCGCCATAAGCCCCATACTAGCAACGTTTATTCCTCGCTAATTTATTATGCGACTATAATTATTTTATTTATATTTTCAGTGATTCGATTGCGGTTGTCTGATTCCTTTTGTTGTTGTTGTTTCTAATTCCGTTCGGCCTTACAGTGTATGGCTGGAAAATAATCTATAGCGAGATAAGTTGGTAAATAAAAAAGATAGGAAGAACCTTCAAATTTGTAGAAAAACATGAAGTTTGCATACGTAAAGTAGCTTATTACTGTTTTGATGGAAAACGAAATATGATTTAATGCATTAAGTGGTTTATTTTTGTTACTGCTTAATTGAATTCAATTAAATATAATGCTATGTGCTTAGTAGCGTATTGCTGTTAGATGTAAAATGAAATTGAATGGAACTGTACATGGTACTTACTGTAGTTGGCATGTTAAAAGAAATTAAAATGAATTTAAGTTGTTGAAAACTGAAATGCAATGTTCAAATGTCCTACAGTTGGTTAGATGGAAGCAGAAGTGTTACAATATGTACCTAATGGCCTACTGTAGTTTAGGTGCTAAAGAGTATTAAGATGAAAAAATAGAACATATTGGATCATGTTGTAGAAAGGAAAATGTAATGCTAGATAAAATCTGTTTTATTGTAGCTGAAATGTTAGAAGATGATGTTATATGTCTTAAATGGTTAAGTGTTAATAAAAAGTATCGGCATGTTACGCTCGGAAAAAAAATCGATTTTTGTATAAGAAAAAAGCGGAAATGCAATATTTTGTATTTACTTTCAAATTTATGTGAAGATATGAAACTATTTTAATGGCTAATTGTTTTTCAGACAAAAAGCGAAATAAAATTGGTTCAAGTATGTTCGCAGCCGCAAACTGAAACAAAACTGTTCTTATTTAAACTACCTCTGGACAAAGGCATGCAGAGTAAATGTTAAAAGGGACACAAATACAAAGACAAGACACTACACAAAAAAGAAAAACGAAGTCACCGCCTTGGAACGGTCATTCGTCACAAGGACCGAATGGGTGCTTAACCTGGGTTTGTGGAACGCCCTTATCTCGCACTTACCTAATATTTTTCTCACTAAGAAACCGTATAATTAAACATATCCCATCAAAGTAAGACAACTAACTGTAAGCACATTCATTGGGGGCTAAACTGATAAAATAATACTATTATTATACAAAAAAGAGCACGGATGAGCTACAACCATGGCGCCATAGAGAGCATGTGTTTTAATCATGAAAAAGGCTATCCCGGGTACTAAACACTCACTCGCTTTCAATTTATTACAAAAGTATTTGAGAGTAACGAAACGTTACTCTAATTGGAACTGGACTTTCTGCTGCTGTGCTTTATTTCTTGTTTCTTCTGCATCTGTAATTACTAGCTGCGTTGTTAACATCGGCATACTTGGCTTCTTTTGTTAAGCAATACCTCGCCAACTGACTGCGAATTCCTATTAATGTTTGCTACTTTTCATAATTGCAAGCTACACTTTATTCTTGCAAGCTAAAATAGGAACACTCGGTTCCTTTCCCTGAAAACGGTCTTACAGAACAGCTACGACTTCCTGTTATTAAATGCTACACTATTGTCCCCTAAAAATGCATTCCATAAGAGGCCCCGCTCCCAAGATCGGCACCAATAAAAACAAAATGACACTAATGTTAATAAGCTAACATCATGTAGAATATATACAGGAGATATAAGCCTCAATCCATATCCTAACAGTTCCAGAGTTGGCCAGAGATGTTACTATTAAATTGCACAATTAAGAAAAAAAAAAGAAATTTTCGAAATTTGGAAAACAATGCAAACCAACAAAACAAAATGTATTTTTGTGAAGTGAATAAAGTTATTATATCCAAAAGTAATGTTGCAGTAAGGAGAGGATTTGTCCACTAATTCTGAGATAATAATTTGCTAAATTTATATATCTGTCAAATCCAGCTGTGAATTCTTATGGACAGAGATAGTTAGGTTGTGAAAATTACACTTTCTCTTTCTATGTGTTTAACTTCTATATACAATTGTATTAAAGGTCAATAACATTTACTGCGAAGTCTTGAAAAAGATACAGGAAGATGCGGTAAATTGCTGAGTGTAAAATAACTGTGTTCCTCTTGAAAACGGCTTTCTCATACGAATGTATGATAAAAAAGGATTAAGAGGTAATCCAAAGAGATAGGAAGTAAATTTATTGCACTTCACAGTTGTTAATGGCACGCTTCGTCAAATCGAGCATTGTTATATCGACTGAGGCGTTACGATAGGTAAAATAAAATGAGAAACAGACTTAGGCTTCGGTCAATAGACTGATATTCCCTTGACCAGTTAAGTTAGCAGGGATACATAAGGTTATATATTGATATTTTCATCATGAGTTTCGTTGGGACGTTTTAAGGGACACAAATCTGTAGAGTTTTTAACCTCCCTACTACAGTTTGTTTTAGAGTTAAATGGTTATGTAATATGTATGTATGAAAGCATCTTAAAACGTTTTGCCATTGCATGTTTGCACATTTAGTAGAATGCTAACTCTGTGTGACATGTAAACTCATTCTTGTGTAAGTCCACAGTTTGGAAACCAAAAAAAAGTATCAGTTTTCTCTGTTGTAAATCATTGTTTTATCATGATTAACAAGATAAATTTTATTTGCATGTTGCAGTCTCATGGGGTTCTCATAAATGTTAACAATGTTGTTGTTGTTGTTGTTTCTACTGTAACTATATACCAATTACTTACCCAAAAGGGTGGTAAAAAGTGTTTTATATTAAGAGTTACGTCACTTTATGAAAGAAAAAAATGGGAAAAGCAAAAGTTAGTGTAATCAAACATAAAAAAACGAATAAAAAGATGGTTTGTTCGTGGTTCCATGACAATAAAAATTGATTACAGAAAGCACAGACAAAAAATTTTAATCAAGCCATTAGTTTTAAAGTTGATTAACAATGAAGCCCAAATAAGCACACCGACCCAATAACGCAAGGCTTTGGAAATAATCTGTTACTGCGACTGTAATTGGATATGCACAGGAATATTCGAAAGCAAAAGATATAAATCCTGACACATGTCCTCTTTAAAAGCTCAATTTATTTTATACATTTTCTAAGACAACACATGTCCTACTTTATGTGTTATTTTTATAATTCTTTTTTTAAAAATTCAAAAAAAAAATCTTCTAGAATCAACTCTTCGATGCCTTTGATCATTAATCTGAGCTTTGACAGAAACGTTCTACATAATAAAGACATTGTGCAAGGGAATTTACTTGAAAGTCACAAAACCCCAGCGGGAAACTAATGGTATAGGTCGCTGTATTTTTTTTCTTAATTATCCAAATAACGTGTATATTCACTTTGTTATATACGTGTACCAAAAAAACCTCAGCAGGAGACTAATGGAATAGGTTGCTGCAATTAACTGTATATTAATTATCTAAATAACGTGTATATGTACTAGGTTATGAAAGTGTACCTGTATTAAGTAAAGACTGAATACAAAAAGGTAATCTGGCCCATTAGTACAGAAATATATAATTGACAATAACATGTAACATCGGTTCAATAGCACTGTATCTATACAATTAGAAACATGCATCTTAACGCGTACACAAAATACCAACATCTTACTTTTACGTAGAGTATTCATATTTGAGTATATATGCTTATTGACATTTTTATCTTTTCACATGAAAGCACACAATAACACAGACTGGAAGTATCGTAGATACCTACGGTGGTGACCTCATTCGGGTGATTTTTGTATACATCGCGTGATACGGTCCTTTTGATGACTTCATCCACGTGGTTCCTGTCAAAGCAATAACACCATCCGAACGCTACTATCAAAACAAAAATTGTCATAAAATGCGTCAAAAAGGTAAAAATATTTTCTAGAACTGTAACCTGATAAAAACTAACACTTTTTTTACTATTTCCAATCATACAGCCATTTAAAAAGCCCATATTTTTCCTAAACCTGTTATCCTGAAATTTGACAGCTGACTGCATTGTAAACACGGACTGTATTGATCAGTTCAGACTAGTTGTCGTTTTAGTTTTTAAGGCCAAACATATTTTAATTGGTTTTCGTACCGTATTATTTATTTATATTTAAGGCTTTAATATTTTTTCCTTTATTCTTTGCCCCCAGCTGTTACATCAGGTAAAGAACAGACTACAACTATCTTCAGTTGTGGTAGTGCTGCAGGACAGAGTATACCACCATTTTTGTATTCACAAGTCGAAGAATGAGACCTGAGCTGTTAGATGGAGCTTCTTCTGGTGCAGATGGAATTGTTAATGAGTCTGACTGGTCAAATGGTGCCATCTTCAGCCACTACAAAGAACACCATTTTCTAAAATATGTCCCTTGCAGAAATGTTCAAAAGCGTTTGCTGATATTAGATGGTCACACGTCCCATGCCTCAGTTGGTCTTGCAGAATGGGCCCTGAGCTTGATCTCATCTTGTTTATATTGCCACCCCATTGTAGACATAGTCTTTAATCTATGGTCCTTGGTTATTTGGGTCCGCTTCAGCGTATTTACAATGGTCAATGCCACAAGCTCATGCGAGCTACATCAGCAGTAATTACACGCTATAACGTCTGCGAGGTTGCTTGCCGTGCTTATACAAACGCTTTAGCAACAAAAAATATCCAGTCTGCCTTTCGTCATGCTGGAATTTCCCACTGAACCCGGATGCCATACCAGCACATCTTGTTGTTCCTGCTGAAGTATTTCAGATACCGGAGTCAGATGATGTAGACAGTCAAGCAACAGTTCAAGGTGGAGTTAACATTTCAGAGTCTGAAGCTGCTTTTGACATGTTTGTTGAAAAACAGTAAAAACGGAAGAAAATTAAAAGTGAAAGTAAATAAAAGCCAAGCAACACAATGAGCAAACTGGTTTCCGGAAAAGAGATTTCGAAGGAAGTTGTTGAGAAAATGAACGTTCATGTTAATAATCAAAAGCATAAAACAGGTTCATCCAAGGTCAAGAATGATGGTGAATAGTAATCAAAAACAAAGCCAAAGGTAATGTTCCCCCATTTATCACCGCACTTAAGCCAGGTTCATTACAGTATATTCAAATTACTGACAGCAGTGAAGAATAAGAATATCTAAGACAAAGTCCTATGAGCATTGCAACATATACAAAATTGAAAAGGCACAGGACCAAAATATTCACATGCACGCCAAATGTAAAAGTGAGAACAAATCTGTGATGAGTCATTTAACAATACATGTAGGAGCAAACCCGACATTTTTCGCCTTGGAACGGTCAATCGGCAATATGGACAGACTGGGATGCTTAAACCGGTTTAACAAATCTCTAACCTCACACTTCCTGATGGGTTTCTCGAATGCAAGCAATGAAAAGAAAACCGATCCATTTGAGCAAGTGTCCAACCGCTGACGTTTTGTTTGACAAAGTATGACGAAAGTTGTGACGTCATTGAAACGTAATGTCCGCATAGTGTTTAGAAGAGAGATAGGTATTATTTCGAGTAGAAGACCTACAAATAACGTTAATAGTAAATGAAATTAACTTTTTGAATTAGACATTCTTCGACAATGTGCAAAAACATTATTTACTTTATACTTGCCCAAATATTGACAGCTTCCCGCGTGCGCGCTGTGACGTCACCGGAATCAAATCCTCTCAAAATGGCCGATTGTTGTTGACGTTGCAGTTTACTATCGATTTAATTAGAGAATGTTTCGTGTTTGCTAAGGACATAAAACGAAGGAACCGAATTGAAAAGGAAGTTATTTACACAGGTAAGAACGTTTTATTAGAATTTCCGATAGATTGTTTGCAAAATATTCGTTTGTTTCCCTACCAAACCGGAATGAGGTCACACCAGGATATCCCAATGACACTGATTGTCTCATAAACGATTATAAACATACATAAAAAGGTTTTTGACTTGTGTCTCATTTTCATGTAACAACACAAATGTACATTTTTCTTGTATCTGAATGCAAAGTGTATTCTAGCAAAAAGGACAATAATCATTTAAAGATCTTAAGACATGGTATTGATGGATATCTCTTTTGAATCATCTTTTGAAGTAAGTCAATCGAAGATTGCGTTTTCTCTTGCAAACAATAGCAATTTATTTCTTTAAGCGTTTAACGGAATGAATTGAGTTTTTTCGATGTAATTTAATTTACTTTTTGACTGCAGTATTGGCATGTAATTTTTTTATAGCATATATTGTTCAATTTAATTTTAACGTACACGCATAACTTTACAAAAAATGTTTCTTACTAAACTTTCTACCATAAACATACTACCATCAACCAACTTTAAATCTAGCAACTAAAATATATGCCTTGTAAAATATGATTTGGGGTTTTAATATTGTCTCTCGTATTATATGTTAGCATAAAGAATTTTTTAACTGTATTGTAGTAACAAATTTTTCAGGAATGTGTCGGAAGCTACCGACATATGAGGACATTTGCCGACGTCACATAGCTACTTTAGCTCATCAAAAGTATGCAGAAGTTTTAAGTTCGAGTACTTATGCAATTGACGGATTTTCGTTTTTACTTTGCTCATTTATTCTCAAGCTCCATCTAATGTTTTATTTATCTCGATGTCTAAATACACATACTACAGGAGTAGGTGACATACATTGTACTAAAAGAGAGATTTTAATAAAATAATAAGTCCTCCAAATTGTACGTGATAATGGCAAAGTTGTGTCGCAGTATCTGTCGGGAGGCTTGATAATGGAATCACCGTTTGGTTAAATATTAGGTGAAATGGATTAAAATAGCACTCTTGCTGCCATAAATATATATGTCTTAATGTCTCCGGATTCTTATTCCAAAGCGAATTGCCAAAGTATTTGGAAATTGAGTAAAAATAAAATACGATCAATCAAAATGTGTAAATCATTATTTATTTATCAAAACCATCGAGTCCTTGTGACCTTTTACTATATTACAATATTTTTCATAGAAACACTGTTTGCATTTCTGTTCATGGAATGCTATGTAATGATGTTATGTGCGTGCAACTTAAATGACATGGATATCGATTAATATCTTAGTCTGATATTTTAATTCTATTTAATCAAAAAATGCATTTAGGGCGTCTGATAGTATTCATGCTAGGACATAAATAAAAATGGCAAAATTTACAAACTTTCTGGAAATGTGAAGCGCTTGTTCAAGGTTTTATTTACAATGCCGAAAAATATAAATTCTTGTCTTGAGATAATGAATTGCAATGGGCGTATACTAACCTTCTTTTATTTAACCTAGAGCTGATATAGACCATATAACTTATAATGCTTATTTGATAAAAAATAATAAAAGAGGTACTAAAACCACGTAACTTGCATTTAAAGGGGACATTGTATTGGAGGCTTGTCACTTAATGTTGATTCAATATTCTTCTTCTCAACGGAAGAGAAGAACAAAACATTGATAAGTCAACACAAAGATTTAGGTTGAATAATTAAATAAAACTATTAAGATAAAACACTAATGGATATTTTTAATAAAACATTAGACAAGAGATTCAAATTAAATGTGTTATTTTATTACAAAAAAAAGTATATTTATTTATAAAAAGCAATACTAGGCTGAAAAATACAAACCGTAGATTGATTTTTACTGTGGTGTTTTGTATGGCAATATGATACTTCAGGCGAAAAGAAACCGTCAGATAAGGTCCCTTCATTAATTTAGAAAATTAATGTGTTTTGCAGAAATTACAAAGCGCACAATCCAAGTCATGACTACAGGAAGGTCATGTGAAAAAGCAATACATCATGCAAGAAATCCGGTGAATGTCCACAGAAAAAAGCTAAAGCATTTGTACAATACATACCGTTTCAGACTTTGGTAATACATATAATCTGATTTAAAAAACGGCTTATGGCAGAATGTTCTGACTTTAATGTAAAGACACCATTTACATCATCATTGAAGAGGGAAAAAAATAACTACAAAACTAAAACAATGACGTAGCCCTAAGATAGCGTTTCAAACATGAAAGTAAAATTGAAATTATAACAAAATCTAAGACTAAACGTTGAACAAATTGATAAAATGTTAAGTGCAGAGGGCTATTGACCCTACCTACTGGGGTGGTGTAACCTGGTTTTGGAGCTCGGAGCTCTAACTTTGCCCTTTTCAAAGACAATCATTAAAAAACACTTTAATGTGAAGCAGGAAACCTGCATATTTTCAGACAACATAAAATAAGTTTGGTGAACTTCCTAGTAAAGTATCAAAGCAATTGCATATTACTTATATTTAATGATCTTATTTGATACGGTGATGTCAAAAATAAATTACACTAAGCTTAGCGCGCAACGTCGCTTATTTCAATAATTGTAATGATAATAGTATTATATTTATCACAAGACTATTTTAAAGGAAATGCACATTAATTGGTTATATTTGGATCCCTCTTGAGGGATCAACATATATTTAAGCATCTAAAGTACTACTTTCACTTCAGATCACTTCACGATCAGACGGAAACTGTTTGCTTTATGTATGTAATGTCTCGTCTCATTTTTATCACGTTTACATTAAGTTGCCAGTGCCTTTGACGAGTTGTAGTTTAAAATTCATTGTCGCCGCGCGAAGTCTATATGTAATCGCCCATGAAAAAATTTCTATGACTGGTGCCATGTTGTTCTAGAAGAGACAAGAAAAGACAAGGGAAATGCTTAGTTTTTACTTTCATGCATTGAATTTGGTCATTCTAGCAGAATTTGTTCATATTTTCCTTATCCTAAAACCATGCAATAAATGATCTTAGACTCCGAGTTCCGAGTATAGCTTCATGTATCAATAAAGTGTTTCCGAAAGAGGCATTGCGTGATAAATAAGTCAACAGAGTGCACTGTGAAAAACAAAGGGAATAAATCCTCCTTTATTTTCTTCTCCGTCAATAATAATTTGCTCAATATATCATATTACCATGTAGTTACGTGTAAAATCTATAAAAATGCTCAGCATTTAGGATAAAGGCCAGTGCGTTTCTCCAACACATTATATTGCATTTACGACTGTTTTGTTACACAGATAACATTCTTAAAATTATCAACACCTGCAGCATTTGTAGATGGATCAGGTAGAAAAACTAAGAGTCATTTCTAATGTTGTGAGTATGGCACCATTAGTTAATCTTGCTTAATGTTTATAAAACAAAAAAAAAAGGATTTCGAAACTGTTCATTCTTCCATTTAAAAGTAAATAAAATATCCACTTTCTTTCAGGTTTAATTGTCACATAAATTACTGGGAAAGCAAAGGTCAGCAAACGGTAGCGGCGTGAAACAAACAGTTTAAACGTGTTTTGTCACTTGACAGACAGGATAGATTCTAGTGGTAGTTCAAAATTTGTCGAAACAATACATAATAGCTTGTGTCTGCAAACTGTGCTATGCGGATTCTGTTCAAGTTCAAATAGTCCTATTTTTTATTGACACGATTTGCTGTAAAGGTCCACATACATGTACATGCATTAAACTAAATTACTTCATAATGTATATTTTGAACTAACCATGTGTTTCTGTTGATGCAGTAGAAGAAAACAGATTAAACAAAATTGACACTGTATACAAAAAGGCAAAAAAGCACAGTTAATCAACAATGATGATTGGATTACCTAATTTAAAATGTTAGCTACAACGTCTTCAGCGTTAACTAACTTCTCAGAACATAAAATCAATGTAACATGTTTTATTGTGTTGATATTTTACGAATTTGTCATGTTTGTGTATAAATATATCTTGTTATTTCATTTATTTTAATTTTCATTTAATATAATTTTGTTATGATTGAAAACTCAAGTTAATAAGGTAAACATTTTAACTAGATTTGATACATCAGTCGAAAATACGTCATCCTATATGTTAGAGGTTTAAGTTAAGAAACAAAACAGACTGAAGTCTTTAAAAAGTGCCAACATATTTATCCATTTCAACGACCAACTTATCAAGGCTTCGAACATACAACATCTGCCAAGACATTTCGACATTCAACGAAAAAAGAAATTACAGCATTTATGACAAAATGATCATATCGTCTATGCGATAAATTGACATTTAAACAGCAATAGCAAAAATGTTGAATTGCTGTTCAAATGTTGTTTGAAAATTTGAAAATGGTTTTAAATGTAACAAAAGCGTGTGCTTAAAAAAATAAATGGTAAATTACACCATAACATGGTAGTTTCTTCAATACCTAATTGGAATGCGTCGTTACGTACATATTGAAAATAGCACTTAACTTGCAACTTACTCAATCATATTAAGAATTAAGCATTAAAGAAGAATTGACAATTAAATCGCAGGTTCCACACGCGGTTAGAATACTGGTGTGTCATGTGTTCCAAGCATTGCACTTAATATGTAGACTGTTTTGAGTCATTTCAGGCAGCTGCGAGACAAAAGAATAATGCTGATGTTGTGTTTCCATTGTTATCACAAGAGTTTTAGTTTTATTTTCGAGAATAACGGAAGGCGTGTTCTTGATAAAAATCCTGTTTCACGGATTTTGTTCTTATGTACATTTTAGAGACATGTGTAAAGGCGGAAGACGTGCTTTTGTGGAAAGTAAACATGAGATATGTTTTCTTATCGGAGAAAATGTCGGCATTTTCTGACAATAAATTTCGCATTTGAATTATGACATTTTACTCGAACCTGTGCAGCATAGAATCCTTAAATGGGTTTAAGCCCAAACCCGAATTGCGACGTGTCACTGTACATCGCTGTATTTGTACTATAAGTGTTTGATTAGGATATATATAATCCTCTTAATACAATTTATTTATAATTGAAGCCTTGTTTACAAGAAAACACAAGGCTATGAAGGAAAAAGCGGTAATCTTCCAGAAGAAACAACTGCCGTTGGAAAATTCCATTTCCCTCTCCATGTATGTAGCCAGTGAAGCCCGTTTTCTGAAGGTGGTCTGCAATGCTTAGTATTGAAAAAAACCACCTGGAAGTAAAGAAAAACAACAAGTTTAGCATAAAATTATTAAATATTTTAGAATATCAGCCCAATGTGTTAAACCGCTAGCTTAGGCACACCAATCTACACGCTATTCATGTCGTGGCTTGTCGGTAAATGTCGGGTTTGCTCTTTTCGTTAAATAACTCATAACAAAATTGTTCTTGCTTTTCACTTGGCTTGCATATGAAATACCTGTGTCCTGTGCCTTTGCGGAGTTTGGTATATGTTGCAATGCTCATAGGACTTTTCATATATTCTTATTCATAATCTCAACATTGTTACTTGTGCAGTGCGACGGTCGTAAAAATTTCCACGTGCATGTAATCTATGTTGTCATTTAATTCATTCTAAAAGGATTGTTACGTGTATTTCCTTTGATGGACATTGGTTCCTCAATTCCATCTTCGCATGAACAGAATGCTACAACCATTTACTCTTCTCTGAGCATATTATTTCTTGATTCAAAGTTAAATTCACTTAAAATCAACATTTTTGTGTTATTTTTATAATCGAAATGATGCACCTTTCTGTTTCGGAACACTATGTAAACATTATTTTTCAATGACTTTACTACTTTTGTCATAACATATCAAAGTAAACATTAGCGCTTGGACATTTTGTATTTGAGAAAACCGTCAGGAAGTGCGAGGTTAGAGCTCGTAAAACCGGTTGAAGCATCTCAGTCGGCCGATATTGCCAACTGACCGTTCCAAGGCGGTAACTGTCGGGATTGCTCTTTTCGATAAATGACTCATCACAATTTTGTTCTTGCTTTTCACTTGGCTTGCATGTGAAATACCTTTCTCTTGTGCCTTTTCGGAGTTTGGTATATGTTGCAAAGCTCATAGAACCTTTCATATATTCTTATTGGTAGTAACTCCTTTCAGAATGCATAATTGCTTTTTTTTTCTTTTATATATACTTTTATATGCCTACTGATCTACTTTTTTAAATCTTTATATACATGAAAAATGTTAAGTTCTTACAGCAAATTACAGGTTCACTACAGTTAATGGCAACAAAATGTTTGTGTAATACAAATTCCAATTAAGCCTTATGTAAGATATAATAAGTTACATTAATCTAATATAGAAAATGAAACAGTAAATCATTTTGATTTGTATAATACTGAATAGTTTACGTAATGTTGTTTATAATTTTACTTGAAATTAGGATGCAGTTAGCCTGGAAAATCTGATTATCGTCTTTTATTTTATTGAGACATTTTTAAAGTATTTTAATTAATTCATTTTTATTAAACTAATATTTATCATATAGATACACCTGTACCTCACACTGTGCAGCTCCATGTACTGAAGTTTGGAATCTTGCAGCATTTACCGAAATAGTTTCACCTTTAAACGTCTTAGTGCAGACCTCTAGAAATAGTAAAAGATATCTGACAATACTCGTTGGTAACATTTGGGTAAATGTGGGTATTTGGTGAGCCAATCCTTACAGAAATCATGTAAAAATAACAGTTTCGTAGTTTGATTTCGATTGCAGTTTCACTGTTGGAAGACGGCAGTGTTTTTGTTTCACTATAATCATTACAAGTGCTACTTTCTTCTACCAGTTTTCGTGCTTGGACTTGAAAAAAAAAGATGACGATGCTTTGCCTAGGCATTTGCCTGCTCCAGACGACACGTTTCTGTTTGTTACATGAGGATGCCGAGTCGTGATCTTACACACGCTTTTACTTGTTTACTAAATAATTCCAAGCGTATTGATTACATGACGCTAACCGCGTCTATTAATAATGGAGGCGGGGCTAGTTAACTGGTTAAGGTGATTAACCAAGCAGATGATTGTCGTACTCGCCGGCGGTTGATACACTGACCCCCTTCCATCCCATTTTGCACCTAAAACTTATGACGCGCAGAACCTGCAGAAAATGAGTTTGGTGACGTTTACTGACGTCATGTAATCGTTTGTTGGGCGAAATATTCGAAAAGATATTTCAAAAGTTGATCGCTAATGAAGGACTATATTTTTGCGTAGGGACTCTGAGCTGACTCATGTTCGATCGGGCAAAAGAACGCGTACGAATTTAATCAATGGTATGCATTTTGCATTCTTAACTAATGATGCGGACAACCTACAGAAAATGAGTTTGGTCACGTTTTCTGACGTCCATTAATCATGTGTTTTGCGTAGGGATTTCGAGCTAATTAATGTTGGGTCGGCCATAAAAATGCGTGCAACTTGGTTTTTGTAGCTTTCACTACGTTTTCAGTGCAAACGCACTGAAAGCAAAAAGGACTGAGGGTTTGGCAAATAAGATTTGAAAGTGATACTAATAATTAGTACATATTAATTTATATTTCGGGTCAATCTCAAATACAGTTTTACAAAGACATTTATATCGATGGAGTTAATTTAGATTTATGGTCACGTGTTTTCCGAAAAAGCAGCGGTTACAGTAGCACGGACTTGACCAGTCTGAGGCCTGTTTTTCTCATGTATTTTTTTTTAATTTTCTCATGCTTTATTGAGTGACGAAACGGTTTTACACGCTAAATCGTCCTCCTGATATTTTTCGTTGCTTCCATGTTCTATTTTCTCTGGATGTAACACTGATTGGGCTTCTTCGTAATTGCATAGACTTTTTATTGCGCTTGGACGTCATCATTTCTGTTTTGTACGACCTTGACCGAATACTAATAAATGTTGCAATTAAACTCGACCGATTAATGTGTGACTTCAAGTGCGCCACAAAGAGCAAGCACTGGATACAAGGAAATAAACAGCTTTGAGTTTACAGTTCTAGAAACGGCATTAACTAGTTTCAGGACGTAAAAGTTTTTTGCGTATTTTGTCACAAAAAAAGCCTATCAGTATCGATGTTGTTGTTTGCTATTTTGATATTTTATAACCTCAAGCTCAAAAACTGTTTCTATGGAAGTAAAAAACACGAAATCCTCGACTAACTGCTTTGAATTGTTGCCTGCTACTATGATTTTAATTGTCTTTACTCTATATTTTTTGTAGCTGCAAACTGAATGTTTACAATTGGAATACACTGATCCTGTCATAGAAAACACTCACCACGACATTGCTTAACAGCTGCGAATTCCTTTCATCACCAGCAAGAATATTTTCTCCCTTCACAGAGCTAAAATGGGAGAGTTTCAATCTCCAGAAAGGCTCCAATTAACAGCAAACAACTGGTGTACTCTTTCTATTACCACAAGGTGTAGAAGGTACTCCATTGTTTTTCCGCCTGTATGTATAAGAAAAAAAGGCATGAACATTGTCTCCTTTGTTAAATTATATTCAAGGTAGTCCAAATAGTAGGTAGGCCGTTTTAATTAGAACGATCGGACTTTACCCCTGTTGTTATAAGGTTCCCTTACAAACAGTAAAATGTCTTACTTTTGTATAAATATGAGCTCTAAATCAATAAAAAATCTTATAAAGAGGTTAATTTATACAAGAAAAATGATTTTATCTATGATGAGTGATAATCACAAGACAAACATAAATTTCCATATACACTCCAAAGAGTTCAGGCATAAAATCCGAATCATCCAAAAAATGTTCTGCTTGCAGATTCATTAAGAAAGAGTCTTTAATAACTTTCATTGTCCTCAAATTCAATTAATGCCACATTATTTAATTATTTATTATTATTTATATCTGATATTATAGCCAGTAGTATTTTCGGAGTATGTAGATATATGTACATTCTTCTAGTGTCTTGTTACAAAGATAATGTCCAGTATTTCAATTATATCCCCATGAGTATCAGGTACTTTGTTAATATAATTCTGTCGTCACCGCAGCATTAGTTTACCTGCCACATGAGGATGTTTCATAAAAGGCATTTAAAAACATTGTTTAATGGCGTAACTTGTTATGGTGAGAATCCAGTTTCATTCAAAGTATACTTTCAGTAGAAATTATAAACGAAAAACCGGTTTATGAAAATGTCATCAGAAAATAAGAACATGGAATTTGTACTTTCTGATTAATTACTAAACAAATGAAAACCGCGTGTCTCCACTTTTAATGGTAATGCAATAGTTTGCCATTATAAATAAGAGCTCATTGAAAATAACATTTCGAGCCATTTTTGTGTATAAGAGGAAAACAGAAATGGAAAAATCAATTTACATGAACTTGAAGGCTTAATGCACGCTAATTGTTAACTGTGGTAATACATAGAAAATAACTATTGTTAGCAAATCCGATGACAAATTGCAAATTGACATTTACAAATTAAACGTCTACTAATTTTGCTTTTACAAAGGTTACATTACAATATCTGACTTTTTAAACAGGTGAGCGTATTCAATGAAATATTAGCAATATACTAAGGTATTATTGGCGATGCATCTAAAATATATATTACAACACAGTAAGATAATAAACCGATTTTAAATGTTATATCACAAATACGCCAGTCATTAATAGAAGTTTAAAGTTTCAAGCACCTACTTATTCTTACCTTATATACAATCGTATGAATGATATGGGTTTTTTTCATACTTTTCTCAGTTTGCATGTTTTTAGGTGATGTCATATGTATGTTTGTTTATGGCAATACCATAATGTTTATGCTTAATAAACTATTAAACTTAATTGAATTGAATATCCAGTCAAAAAGGTGGGTGTTTCGTTACATAACCGATGAGCCATCTATAAAATTACTGATTTATCATATAAATTGACGCGTTCTGATCGGTTAATTATATTCACCAGTTTTTAAGTAGACATCGCAAAATGTCATTCATTCAATTTTAGAATGGGTATCCCGCTTCATCATGCAGAATAACAGGTAAAATGCCAATGTGCACATGTCACTGAGAAAATGTAAGAGCGCGCGCATAAGAGGACATAACAGTGATAATTAAATTATAATTAAATTATTTATAGTTTCAATTTGAATTGATATTAAAATTATCTTATTGTTAATATCTAATCGATAAAATTAATGCTTTAAATGGTCAATCGTAAAAAAGAAGCATACATGTGTTCTGCTAACTCAGCATTTGTTGCTCTATGTGTAAAGCATTGGTGCAATGATTATATATTTACACAAAAATGGACTGTTCAGCTGGTCTACATATTGGCAAACAGGATTCACATGGCACTTACGAATACACGTATATGCACGTTAATTAATAGCCGGTGTCTGTTGGGAGAATAAACACTGACCACATGCTCTAAGTATTCAACAGGACCAGTTTGAATCACTGTCATCGGTGGCTCCGTGGTTAATTCGGATTCTTATTAACTGTGAAGTTTTGAGTTTAAGCCTTTGTGAAGGTAATTATCATGCATTTATTTTACTAACATAAATTCCCACATTACGTCCAGCATTAGTTTGTTAATTTTACTTTGAACTCTAAACATATAAGAGTCCGTGTCCGGCTGAATTATTTCTTGACTTAACCCTCTTTGTGCTGAATGTTGAGGTGTAATGTAAAACAGAAACAGAAGTTATCTATCCTTGTTAAAAAATAAGAAAAAATCATTCAGACGATAATGTTAATAGTAACTACCACGAAATGCAATTTTAAAAACTATGCATGCCTAAGTAACATCTTAATCAGGTAAAAAATACCTATTGCGTGACTCGAACTCACATGTTTAATATACTTGTAACAGCTCTCTAGCATACCCAGTACGCTAACTATTCTTGCATATATTCATCTATTTTCAATGAAGGTATCCTACAGTTTGGACAAAAGATTTTTTTCTTAAATAACCAAATAGGTCATTGTTAACTGAAAAGGTGTTGCAAATGCTGTTCATTGATGCCATAGATCTGTGTACAAAGAAGCACAAATCCGCACTTGCCATTGAAAAAAAATGACTAAATTCCCCCAGAACATAGGCAAGATGTTGTTACTTGTATTAGATACAATGTACAGGCAAACTGTCGGTTATCACTTTTAAAGTAATAAGCATGAGGTGGAACTGTTTACCAGTACCTTGATATGCACTGACAATAATCTTTATTGATGTTGTTTGTTGTTGTATTTGTTGTTGTTTTTTCAGGGCAGATCGCACCATTAATACCAGCTGAGCAGTTCATAGTTGTAAAAAAAAATAATAATAATTAGCGGCACCGTTAATTGTCTATTCATGTCATCAATAAAATCGTTCCATTTTAAAGAGTAAAATTATTTAGTTCTTTCTTCTTTTGTTCAGTAATGGGGGAATCTATTGTTCATCGGCTTGAAACATATTGTAGAAACATATTTTTACAAAGGTTTTACAAGATATGCGCTACCTTTATGTTTTTGTGAAAAATGGTAACATTTTCTCACCTTGTAGATTGTAAAGAGGAAAGCGAAAATGTTTTGTTTACATGTACATTGTGTTATAGTCCGTTTTGAAAGTGTCGGACAGCGTGTGTCTTAAAGTCTGTATGCCATATCTGTAATGTCCCAACATATAGGCAGTGCTTGTTTTCGACTTGTCTTTGTGATGTAATGGTCTAGCTATTGCAGCGGTTTATGTGAAATTCGATCAGCAATGTAAAATAAGTCAGAAGTAGATCTTAATGTCATCATTATAAAAACCTATATGTGCATATTTTTTAGCTATTTTGGCAAACCATTAGATTCCTTCTTGTTCACTTTTGTGTGGTCACTCTTTATAAATTATCTTATCTAATTTCAGATGTCGTGTAGACAACCATTCAGAAAAGAAAGTAATTTTCAAAAAGCCATGAACATTGGGCTCATCTGTGAAAGAAATGTAGTCAAGGAATTCTACCTTCTAGGCGTCATTATACGAAAACCTTTAGGAGGGTAAAAGAATAAATAGATGCCATTATGCGTCTCAGCGATGTTTTGGTCATTTGCTAATGTGACTCTTTGTCGCAATGGCGAGACTTTAGAGCATAATTCGTCTATCTGAATTACACGTGGAGTTTGTCATAAACCTAATTGGCACCGTATGACCTATCAAGTGTCGGTGTGCCGTAGAACCCCAAAACCATAAACCTAATTGATGTCTCAAATGTGCCAAGAGTTTGCAGAAAGTCTAATTTCAAAAAAACGAGTCTGTACTAGTGCGTGCAATAAAATAATGACTATAAAGTAACATTTGACCTGATAGAACTTTTACATTTGGAAGAAAAATAGGTAAAAGTGTGAACTATTCTTGTATTCATGTAATGTGTATGCAATACCAACGATATAGGTTGATAAGATTTTTTACTTTCGCATATATTAAGCCTTCTTTACCTTCGTCGCCGTCACTCTCAAACACTCAACATACAATAACTACTAAAAAAGAACGTATGCATGTCGATAATCATTAGATACAAGACCATGATCACGAACGCATTATGAGTTTCCTAAACAAATCGCATTATTTTGGCTGAAAAATATACGGGTTTTTTTTCAAAACAAAATTTTAAGATTGATAGGTTTTAGTTACAGAAAAATGTTAAAGCGGATTTGTTTCTTTTATATTTCTACATCAACAGATAATAACTTAAAAATAAAACTGGAAGAAAAAATATAAACCTAGCATTGCTTTATTCATACAGATTAAAAAATGCACTAAACATGTGTGTAATGTCCGAATACTATGCTTGTTTTCTTTGTGAAGAAAAAAGAGTATAGGTCGAAAAAAGTATGCAAAAGGCGAAAAGAAGCGAAGTTGAAAAGATGTGCAGTGGCTTAACCTGAAATCAAGCTTGTTGATATTAGCTATCTGGAAGGTATCTCCAACTTTAACTGTTATTTGCAGTTCTTTGACGTTGTTTTAAATATTGCCATATGCGCATGTAAATGTTGTGTGATACGTGTCCGTTTGGGTTTCTCGACTTATTTATGGTCACTTGTTAATGAGGTCGAACGAACTACAAGAATTCTATCATTAAGGTGTTGACAAATAGACCGATAGATATGGGTCGCATGAGGATCCAAAAGAGTTCATTTTAGTTAAATATGTGTGTTTTGTTTTTCATTGCTTGCAATAACGATAAAAACACAATATTATGCGCTTACCTCATGTTGGCCTGTGTATTCCATTTCAGAGCTCCTATCTCATAAACGACCCTTTAGCATTTTAATCAGAAATCATCTTAACATTCATTCCTTCTACGATAAACTGTTGTGCGGTCGTCAATTCGCAAAAGCGCAAACAGAAGATCTTCGGGAAGAATCGTTTTGTCTTGTCCAATTCAAATTTCTACGAGGATGTTGTCGTCTCACTCGCCTAAAACGATCTGTTAATACGGCTTTATCATAGAAAAGACGTCTATACTAATCACTATCCGCTAGACAATTGCGCATGGTTTGCACCGAAAACCCATTTGGCATTCTGTGAGATTGCATACACAGATGTAGTAGTCAGAAGCCAACTGCTTCTTCTTCTACAAGCTTTATTCCTGACTGACGCAGTTTTTTTCTGCGATTTATATCTATATATTCTCTCATTTTTATCTCTTGGCCGAATGCCTCTCTCTTTCATGTCTTTGTTTACCCAGTCCTTTTTTCTGGTTTTTGGCCTTCCTCTGCTTCTAATTCCAACTCACGTTTTCGCAAATGCCCATTAAATAAATACTGGTCCTGGGTATGAGACGTCTTGTCCGGTCTTCCGCTGCTTTGTGAGACCTCGGTACCTCCGGGCTTACCAAATTGCAGTTTAAATTTCGTCACTACTTTCTCTTACTGACGTCACATCTTATCTTATAATAAGTTAGCGACATTTTTTATTCAAATAAATCGTTTCTTTTCACTGCGTACATTTAAGAAAGCCTTCAGTAAGTGCGAGGTTAGAGCTATGCAAAAACCGGTTTAAGCACATCAGTCGGTCCCTTTTACCGACTGACCGTTCCAAGACGGTAACTGTCAGGTTTGCTCTTTTCGTGTAGTGACTGATCACATATTTGTTCTTACTTTTACATGTGCTGCTAGAATGTGAATCTGTTTTCTGTCCTGTGAATTTTAAAATTTTGGAATATGTTGCAATGCTCAGAGTACTTTGTCATTTTTCCATATCCAGAGTGATTGGACAGCTGGCTTTTAACAGGATGACTGCTGTCAACGTACCGTACTGCAATTCCATTGGGTTGTTTTGTTCTCAAATTCTTACTGTTATTATTTAATGCTTGATACACTTTATATTAAGGCATATAAACAAGAAAAGGCAGTAAATTGTTCAAAATATATATTGAACAATTTAAAGCCTTTTCTTGTTTATATGTCTTAATATAAAGTGTATCATGCATTTTACTTGCATATATATATATATATCAACCACGTGCGTGCACTTGTAAATTGAGTTATTGAGTTTATGCGAAATGACACTGACACATATTTGCTACAAACGTGTTTTCTCGCAAGTTTAACATCAAGGGTAAACATTAAAATAAGTACAACACCGCGAGGGTGCCGATTGCATTACTTTCTGAGAAGGTTTCTCTTCAAAAGTAGACAGTCAGAAGTAACCTCTCTGAAAGGTAACAAGCTCGTTTGCTGCACAGTAGGCAAATATTTTTCTTGTACTAATATAATGAAGTAGTAATTTACATGTATATTTATTGTTAAGGTATTGATTTATTGAGTATGTTTTCTTATTTGAAAAAAGGCCAGTAAGGTTATGTAACAAAAATGTCAAATAATTACACATAACTGTTATGATCATTATTATATTTGGTTGAATTACATTTTTATTAGCGACTGCTCTAAGGGACTTCTTCATCAACACGCCGTCCAAGTGTGTGATGTGTATTTCAGCGATGTGCAAGATAAATCGAACTGGCTTTTGTCTCTAAGATATATGTCATTAAACTTTCAGTCTTGTGTTAATCATCCTCAAGATGTAAAAGAAACTTTTATGGCCTATGATATTTTTCCGGCGTAGCTGTCTCACTTCACGTTTGATCAGTCACAAATAGTGACGTTTGGTCGGACCGAATGAATATCAAAGCGACTATCATTGGTAGAAACATATACGTCATATGGTGTCTATTCAACAATATACACTAAATCCATAATGTCATCCATATCAAATATCACCAAGCTCAACATTCACACCTTAAGTGTCTAACTACTTCCATTGAAAATCAAGTTTCGAAACAATTATTGCGCCAGACGTTTGAACATCAGATCGAGGTAGCCTGTCAATGCGAGGGAATGTTTCATGTAAACATATAGATAGTGGTAGCCTTTCAATGAGAGGGATGTTTCATGTAAACATATAAATCGAGGTAGCCTGTCAATGAGAGGGTATGTTTTATGTAAACATACAGATCGAGGTAGCCTGTCAATGAGAGGGTATGTTTCATGTAAACATATAGATAGAGGTAGCCTGTCAATGAGAGGGATGCTTCATGTAAACATATAGACAGAGGTAGCCTGTCAATGAGAGGGATGTTTCATGTAAACATATAGATAGAGGAAGCCTGTCAATGAGAGGGTATGTTTCATGTAAACATACAGATCGAGGCAGCCTGTCAATGAGAGGGTATGTTTCATGTAAACAAATAGATAGTGGTAGCCTGTCAATGGGCGGGAATGTTTTATGTAAACATACAGATCGAGGCAGCCTGTCAATGAGAGGGCATGCTTCATGTAAACATACAGATCGAGGTAGCCTGTCAATGAGAGGGAATGTTTCATGTAAACATATAGATAGAGGTAGCCTGTCAATGAGAGGGATGCTTCATGTAAACATATAGATAGAGGTAGCCTGTCAATGAGAGGGATGCTTCATGTAAACATATAGATAGAGGTAGCCTGTCAATGAGAGGAATGTTTCATATAAACATATAGATAGTGGTAGCCTGTCAATGAGAGGGTATGTTTCATGTAAACATATAGATAGAGGTAGCCTGTCAATGAGAGGGATACTTCATGTAAACATATAGATAGAGGTAGCCTGTCAATGAGAGGGATGCTTCATGTAAACATATAGAGGTAGCCTGTCAATGAGAGGGGTCTTTCATGTAAACATATAGATAGAGGTAGCCTGTCAATGAGATGGGATGCTTCATGTAAACATATAGATAGAGGTAGCCTGTCAATGAGAGGGTATGTTTCATGTAAACATATAGATAGAGGTAGCCTGTCAATGAGATGGGATGCTTCATGTAAACATATAGATAGAGGTAGCCTGTCAATGAGATGGGATGCTTCATGTAAACATATAGATAGAGGTAGCCTGTCAATGAGAGGGTATGCTTCATGTAAACATATAGATAGAGGTAGCCTGTCAATGAGATGGGATGCTTCATGTAAACATATAGATAGAGGTAGCCTGGCAATGAGAGGGGTCTTTCGTGTAAACATATAGACCGAGGTAGCCTGTCAATGAGAGGGTATGTTTCGTGTAAACATATAGGTCTAGGCAGCCTGTCAATGAGATGGGATGCTTCATGTAAACATATAGATAGAGGTAGCCTGTCAATGAGAGGGATGCTTCATGTAAACATATACATAGAGGTAGCCTGTTAATGAGAGGGATGCTTCATGTAAACATATAGATAGAAGTAGCCTGTCAATGAGATGGGATGCTTCATGTAAACATATAGATAGAGGTAGCCTGACAATGAGAGGGATGCTTCATGTAAACATATAAATAGAGGTTGCCTGTCAATCAGAGGGGTATTTCATGTAAACATATAGACCGAGGTAGCCTGTCAATGAGAGGGTATGTTTCATGTAAATATATAGGTTTAGGCAGCCTGTCAATGAGATGGGATGCTTCATGTAAACATATAGATAGATGTAGCCTGTCAGTGAGAGGAGATGTTTCATGTAAACATACAGATCGAGGAAGTCTGTCAATGAGAGGGTATGTTTCATGTAAACATATTAAAACAGTGTTCAATCGACTAGATCAACTTCAATGTAGCAACATGCTAGTCATACAACGTCCGTAAACACACATTTGAACATGCATTTGTCATTTTCCGAAAATATCATCCTGCAATCTGATATACTTGGTGCGGTTCCTATTATTTAAGTTTTGTTGTTTTGCCTGTTTACACTTATGAATACAACTTGGTTCCTAGTACATTATATAGTCTGGAGTTCCTTCCCCTTTCACTACGTTATCGGGTCAGGCACAGGCTGAAAATGGCGACCGCCAATGTAAGTTTACAGACACATTTAACGAAGCACGAGTTATAATTTATCGCTGTGACATTCGAAAGATGTTTTTATTATGATCATAACTTAGTTCATATAAGCGATTACAATAAGTAATTTTAAATGGTACATTACCTTCTTTCTAGAATTTTGTTAGTAGAATAGTGTCGATGTTTTTATAATAATGTCTTTACAATACTTAATTATAGAGTCTTAACTTCTTGGCACACTTGCAAAGATTATAACACCAAACATTACCGTGTTATTTTCCAATACAGCGGAGGCCGCCATTGTTAGCACCAGCCAGACGTACTATTGCGTAGGATAGTACGCTGGAAACCAGACTAGTACATTACAGTGATAAGAATGTGCAACATAATGCAAATGCAAGTAGTTATACACCTCTATCGATTACAGTCCGAACCGTGATTATACCAAAAGATGGACTGAAAATGATGTCATGATTATGAAAAAATCTAGCAGTATTGCCATGAATAATGGTAAAGCTAGTAAAACTATAATATTTTATAAATATCAATTTTATAGAAACGGAAATAAGGAAGAGAGCAATGTGTACACAATCAGTTAACGAAACCCCTCTGCAGCGTTATAACAACCTGGATTAATTGTCGTGTTGGTATTTGTTGCAGATTTAAATTGCTTACATCACATTAGTAAAGCATGTATACTTGATCACGTGTATTATGTATGTCCTACTATCACAGAGACAACAGGTAAACTAGTTTAATGTGCTTTAAAAAAGTTTTGAAAGTCTTAATTACTTAAGTTAATTTGATAAAATTTTATACAAGAGATAATATATATATATGTCCAATGAACGGTACAAATAAACCCCTGTCCTATGAACGGTACCAATTTATTAGTTTTCAAGGCGGTAACTGATGTTGTTTTTTTCTTTTTGTGTATTATGTCTTGTCTGTGTGTTTTTGTCACATTTACATTAACCCTGTTTGCCTTTGTCTAGAGGTAGATCAGATTTAAAAATCCGTGGAAATACTGATAGGACCTTTTCTTATTTACCTATTATACTAAAATATCCACAAACGAGCATTGTGATAAAATTTAAAGTTTCCAGTAACCTTTTAAAACAGTCAATAAAGACATAGAAAATATACGTTGCGCTGAAAACCCATGATGCGACTTTACGAGTTTTGCTGCATATAATTTTCCTGTTTTATGTAGTAGTGTATTAGCAAATCAAAAATACACCGGTTTATACCAGGCACGATAAAAATAAAGTTTAATCACAACAGTTTTAATTGCCAATTTTTTCTTTCGAAACATGGAAGATGTGCTTTATTATCAAAGTTTAGTTTCCATACACTTATTCTAGTGTATTTATTGCAATGTAACATGTAAGTTAATAAACACTTGGGGAAACTTCCGTCCTCTGAATAACATAGTTTCTAGCCCCTGGTTGTCATGTCTTTTTTTGGTATGAGCTTGCATGTTGTCTTTTGATGTTGCCTGTTGTCGTCTAGAGGTAGTTCAGATTTAAATATCTATGGTAATTCTTTTATTTTCCTGTTAAATATTAAAAACAATCCGAATCCAATGTGCCCTCTTTACAAAAAGGGCTTGGAGACTGCTTAAGTCTCCCATATAGGGGACAAGACTGGGGAGATGAAGAGACCGAATTTCAACAGTGACTGTCAACATTATGGTCATCGCATTCATGTAGTCTCAACTTCCTGCCCAGTGATCTCGTAATTTAATAGCAATGCAGGATCTTGACTGAAAAATCAACATTATCTCCCGTGAAACAATATGATTGGTACAAAAAAAGAAGTATACGCCAGAGAAGACTGACTTAAACAAGAGCGATTGATTCTACAGTTTGCCTGACTGCCACATATCATGATGAGCATGTGTTGAATCACGTGTGAATGGTTATATTGAAAGTTGAATGCAAACATTGTTCCATTGTTCCATTTGTCGCAATATTTAATAAAACTGCATAAGATATGCTTGTACCAAAAACAAGTGACTCAGTCGATAGGGCACAAAAGGTTCCCGCTTCAAACCATACAAAATCAAAGGATTTTTGTTTTATTTTACTGTTAGGACACTTTTATATTTTCTTTCCTTATTGACTGGCTAGCATTGCCATAATGATATTTTCCGATACCTAGGTTTATATCAAATATAAACTAAAGTTGTATTTCTAAAACAACCAATAATGTTACCAAGAAAAGGTCCCAACGAAACGCTGTTAAATGATGCAAATAAACAAATATAATAACTAACTACTGTCTTTTGAGATAACATTATAACATCATTCGGGTTATACGATATCTATATTTCACAGAAATCTCTATAATCGTTCATTTTAATATCTTTGGAAAAGATCTTTAATTACTGGAGTATGTGTTTATGAAGAGATTATGCAAATATTCCATTAAACAGGGTTAAGATATTGCCACGTGTATTTAATCATGCCATCTTTTCCTATTACGTGTTAAACTATTTTTCACGAACAGAAATGTCCTTTTGTCGCATTGAGTCTCTTTTCACATGTTTTATTAAATAACTATACTTTATTATTATTATTATTATTATTATTATTATTATTATTAAATATCATTATTATTATTATTATTATTATTATTATTATTATTATAAAGCACCCGCCACGTTCAACAACACGACGGCCTGCTTTAAAACAGTGCCAATATCTTCTTCACTTTTTCAGAACCGCAGAAAAGTGATATAGATATAAAGCCCGCATTAAATGTAATTTGATTGACAAATAAGGCAGAGCCAAAAATGATAAAGATTTCAGCAAGATGCTCTGGGCAATGGCAGATATTTAATTTTAGCTCGGTCTATGTTTAGACGCCGACAGGTTGCATAAATTTATGAAACAAAATACTCTCTGTTTTTTCAAACATTCATGGTCTGAATTGGAAGTGTTTAACCGAATGTGTTGTAAATTTTGCACGAATCACAGTAGACTGTCTCACATATTGTTCTACAACAATCCTTCTGACCAATATAAGTTACAAACTGTAGCATTTGCATACAAACTAATAAAAGGTCCTGTTATTTTTACAGTTGTTCTTTGTTATAATTAAGTATTAAATGTAAAATGTTATAAGTACGTGTTGTTATTTAATAAAACTGTCAATAAATAAGTGGTCAGTCGTTCTACGGCAAATGCTGTTGCTCTTGCAAACAAATTATTATAAAATGGCTATATATCCTTTTTATTTACTTAATAGCGCATTATCATAGAAAGTTGTATTATCATTTTATAGGACAATTAAAGTTAAATTAACTATGTCTTAAAATTACACACTTCGCTGTAAATTAATTTAAATTAAAATAGTAACAAACTGATTGTCTGTAAGAACAAACTTATTGTGTGTAGGGTTTTGCCTCAGTAAATCTATGTTCGTGTTTAAGTTTTAATAGGTATCATGAAAGTTTTAACAATATTATTTGGGTCGAAATATTAAACATTTAATGGCCATTAACTGATTAGGTGTTTCTCCTTCCTTTCCATTTTCGTTAGTTGTGTTTTGTAGGTTTTGATTCTAATACAGAAAATAGTGTCTAATCAAATATGCGCAATTATCCTAAAATTGCAAATTGGAAAAGTTGTTTAATTAAGAATTAATTAACTTTAAGGTAAATTTCTTTAAGCTATCGATAAAATGTAGTTTAAAGCTGCTGCGGCACACATTTAGGGCTTTCATATTTGTACGATCGCTGCACATATAACGTTTACTGTCAAGCATTTGCGAAAAGGCATCTGCAAGGAAAAGATGTCACAGATTTAAGTATTTCTAGATCCATTCCATCAATTCATATAAGTACCAATTACTCATCAGGATCATTAAGCGGTATAGAAAATAACAAATAAAAATGACAATATACTTTTTACTTGAGCTACCGCTAACGACTACATGTATGGAGTGTTGTTGTTAAGATTGATGTAACGCGGTTTCGACGGATGCGAGGAAAGTTTTTCAACGTGTATCTTAGGCCAGGATTATTAAATAATTAAGCATTTGAACAAGAAACCGGGATACATTTTGTGTTCGATAACGCAAACTTTGAATATACTTCGAATGTAACACGTTATTTAGGGTGATGGGACATAAAAATACGTACACACGCACACTACAGTGTATGTGAACATTGCTTATTAAAAGTGCAGTTTCGTGCAGGTTTAGTGTCGCTTTTGTTTAGAGAAGGTTCGTTAAGAAAAGACTGCCAAACCGAACTACAATTGAAATTAGTTGTTGTTCTAGAAAAAAGGGAAAAATCGAAGGTTGTCAAGGTGAAATGCTTCTTTGTTAAAAAGTGGTAATTAAGGCCCTGACAGAGTACGTGTAGAAACAAGTGACGACGTGATTGACAAGGAGAACATGACATCTATGAAAGAAAAGCGGCATTTTCGAGACTTTTAAACGTTTAGCGTGGTCGTCACGGTGACAATGCGCAATAACAGTTGATAAGGTAGAGCAGAGAAGCCGAATGGCGGATACAATACTGACGTTAAGAAAGGTTGACCCCCTATGGGAACACGATATTATACATACGTGTACATGTCAATCGAAATACCTCGGATAATTCACGAATCATCACTCGGATGTATGTAGGTAGTCGGATCACCTCGGTCACTTATCTAAATGGGACTTCTTTTGAGACAGACGTCAAAACAAAGATGACAGCTCGGGTGACAGCTCACTACAGGACGATGCCGTAAAATTTTTATTTGTGGCGGCTCCAAATTTAAATCATCCAATTTTAATTTACCCATCGCAGCAGACACGCAGCTGTCAAACGATGGCAGTGTTTATGTTTAGTGCGAACTTCTTGGGCATATTCTTCTTCCGACTTCCGGCGAACAAAACGATCGAGATTTCATTAAGTATTACTGCACCAGATACATCCGTGGGATGATTGTACCGAGGACGGAATTACCCGAGGAGTTCCGATTGGTGTACATGTATTGTAAATAAATAGTTTTGAGGGGGCCACTGTGGTGTAGTGGTAGCGCATATCACTAGTTAGCAAGAGGAACACGGTTCGACTCCCTGCTGCGGCCTTCACTTGTCCATGTCGAATCAGTGTTAATTAGTCTTCTGTTCTAAACTCTAGCAGTAACCTTGCAACTATAATAGAGACGTTATCACCAGAACATTCTGGGGAAGCATGTTTATCAATTAATATTTATATTATAAAAGAAATTGTATCATTTATTCACCTATTTCCCAAGTCCTAAAATTTGGATACAGAATGGCATTTTACAACAGAAAACTTAATTTCGTACAATAATACCATTTAGTAATGATAATTGGAAATGATGAAGATTTAATATTTTAAAAAGGTGCGGGACTTAGCTATATATCCCGTGAAGCAACGTGATCAGTACATTGTATGTAACTTCATGTAGATCATTTTTAAGTGATTCGTCTAAGTCTGAATGTGTTTGTTTTAAATATGACGTCGTGTTGTTGTTGTTGTTGTTTCAGACTCGCGCTCGAATCATGCGACCAGCTCTTTTTCTTCCTCCGAAAAACATTGTCAACGAATACATAATATATCTTTATCATTTTCCTCTAAATATTCGAAGAGTGTACAAGACATACAACTTATCCAAATAGATACAATATCAAAAATATGTTAAATAAAAAATACCCGTCCATTTGAGATTTACAGTCTAACCAATATGCTATTATACAATGATATCATAATAATAAATAATACAAATAGAGTTTTTATAGCGGTACATTGCTTTAATGTCCAACACGTACGAAAAGTACATACATTTATGCAAATTAATATGAATAAATATGAGAAAAACATATTCTGACTCATAAGTTTTGGAATTATAACTCCATATTAATTAGACCTTGTCGAAACGAAAAACTATATTTAAACGATGTGTTTAGATACATGAGACACCAGTAGAGAAACAAAGAAAACAAACAAAAAAGAAAAACAAAGAGCATCAAAACCGAAATATCAGAAACGTACATATACACATGACTAATAAGAATATATGACAAAGTCCTATGAGTAATGCAACATATACCAATCTGGAAAGGCACAGAACAAAGGTATTTCACATGCAAGCCAAGCGAAAAGTAAGAACAAATTTGTGATGAGTCATTTAAGGAAAAGAGCAAACCCGACAGTTACCGCCTTGGAACGGTCAGTCGGCAATATGAACCGACTGGGGTGCTTAAACCGGTTTTACAGAGCTCTAACCTCGCACTTCCTGACGAGTTTCTCAAATGCAAGCAACGAAAAGAAAAAACGATCTATTCGAAAACAAAATGTCCATGCGCGGATATTTTCTATACGTTATGACGAAAGTAGTGACGTCATCGACAAATAATGTCCACATAGTGTTCAGAAAAGGAATATGGTATTATTTCGATTTGAAAAACAACACAAAAATGGTTGACCACAAATAAAATTAACTTTCTGAATCATGAACAAACATGACCAGAGACGAATAAATGATTGTAGCATTCTGTTCATGTGAAGATGGAATTGAAGAACCAAAGTTCAATGTCCATCAAAGGAAATACACGTAACAATCCTTATAGGATGAATTAAATGACAACATAGATTACATGCACGGGGAGATTTTTTACGACCGCCACACTGCACAAGTAACATTGTTGTGATCATGAATAAGAATATATGACAAAGTCCACATTGCCACAAAGGGAGAAAAAAAGAAAGGAAAAGGGATTTCAGTTTATGACTCTTATTTTCTTTTATTTTCTTCTCTGGCGAAATCGAAATTCTAGGACAGGGATAGCACAACAACGGTGTAAAATCCTCACACAAGCACACACACGCACAAACAAAGATATACAAGCGCGCTCACGTGCGAACTCTGTTAGCTCATGTAATACAATTACTATAAAAGATATATATGTAGACAAAAATGGTACAACAAACATGTAAACAAGATGGCGAATAAAAATAGATTAGTCACAATACAAAATATTATAATCGTGATTATAATAATTAGTGTCGTAACTAAAGTTGTGATGAGTAGTAATTTGTGTATATGTTGAATTGTATGCAAGTCATGTTAAGTGAAGATACTTAAATATACATCTAGTGATGTCACGATGATCGAGTTAAATCGAATAATCGTCGCTGGTTACTAATGTCCGCGACAATCGATTTCCCTATCGCAAAATCGATTCCGGTAGTTAAATTTCTTTCCGTTAGTTAGTAAAAATTTCAAAGGGACGTAATTCATACATAGCGTCATGTCGGGCGATGAAAACGAAATTTTCAACTTTCTGGGGAAGGTTCGCCCGTCTGTTTGGCGGTTCTTTGGCTTTCGGAAGCGTATAGATGGACCCCCAATTATGAAAAACTTGAACATGACGACCGTCATCTGTAAATTCACTCGGAACTCCTCGGGTATTTCCGTTCTCTACGTAATCATCTCGGGAATAATGCTGTCGCCGCCATATTAACGAACTACTTCCGAAATGGCAATCGTACCTACTCGGCGATCTCCGGCAAGCTTCGAATATAGACATCACCGAAGCTAGTCTGGATTACCTGCCCTTTGTCTAAACAAAGGGTCAGGCACAAACGAAATAATGGCGGCGCCGATGGAATCGCTAAGTTTACGAGCTAATAGCAAAAGGCGGGTCATTGTGATAGTATTGATTTTTTGGTCAATATCAATGTTGTAGTTTTCATTCGTGTAAAGCGTTGTTAAGGAGCTATTACTTATGATGAGATTTTACATTCCTGACAAGTTGAATATTTTTCGGACAAATTTACACATAGTGTAATTTCGGACAATATTTATTTAATTGATAAATATTAAGTTAAAAAATAACTTAAGTGAATATTTCAGTTCCCCATATTCCCTTCATTAGGTAATTTATCTTGAGAACCATTTTCACTATATTTGTCCATTTTTAAACTTGATCATGTTATACAGTCCTATAGAAGTTATTAGTAATAGGTTTGCAGCAAAAAAATATTTTTTTTATGCAACTAGGATGTTGTTTAAGCTGAAAAATGGTATGCAACATGACAATATGCACTGTGTGGTGTATAGTATTAATTTGAAGAGCTGAAAATGATGGTTTTTCAGCATTATATTTAAAAATTACTAATTTTGCATAGCAAAATATTATATTTTGCATGAACAATTTATGCTCATTGGTTATATTTCACTATAAACATTTCTTTCTAGTTTTATAAGCTTTTTGTTTCATCAATTTTTTAGAAAAAAATAAAAAAATGATAGCGGTTTGTATACAAGTAGAGTTTGTTATACATTATGACAATTTCTTTCAAACTGAAATTAAGAAGCCAGTGAATTGAAAAAGAAATGAATATTAAAATGATTTGCAGTTTATTTTTCAAGATTTATATGTATTTAACACAAAACATACCTATCTTTGAAATAGCTTTTGTGTGCAATGTTTTTAATTATGTCATTCCTGCACACCTGTAAAGGGTAATATTTTGTAGTATCCGCAGCAGAGCTTCACACATTACAAAAACAGGAGATACAAAGTTTACTTTGCTGTTATATAAATTGCCTTGGGCACATGTTTCTACAATCCAAGCGCTTTCACCAAATGCCTTAAGGTTTTTTCGCATTTAAATAAAAGCTTTGTCTGAAACGGTGTAGTGTCCGCAACACAAATATTAATATGCTTCTAAATAAGGCATTTTTCATGTTCTCAAAGTTGTTTTTGCTAATAAATGTTTGGTTTGATTGCAGTTATATAAAAAAGTGAAATAAATATTATTGTCTAGTCTGATTTTCTGCCAAACAGGACATAACAGTGAAATTAATGTACTTCTAACATGGGCCAATCAGGATATTCAATGTATTTTAACATATATAATGTATATACCAATTGAATGATGAAAGACAGTCCAGGTAACTTAAAAGAAATAAAAAAGATGTGACTTATCTGAGACCAGAAAAAGGGTTTACACATTTTTTTTAATTATGTGTTGCGGACACTACAAGATGTCTTTCATCCTTCATGTACCAATAATAGGTCTAATTGTTGAAGAACTGAGGAAATAATACTTCTATTTTAAAAAAGCTTCATCTCAAAAAGCTTAATTGATACCAATTGCAGTCAGGATCAAACACCACTTTTTGCATTTATCATCTTAATCACATCAATATAAGTTGGTCATTCAAAGGGAGTACTGTTGTAAGAATTCTTAAAAAATCTGGGCTTACCAGTATGTTGATTTCTCTTTTGTTTTTGCCAGACAACTGAACTATTTAGATATGCAAATTAATAAATTGATAGACTATTTACATGAAACATGCATATAATGATATTACATTATCTAATGAAAAATAAAAAGTTAAAATGAAGCCCAAATGTCAGTTAATGTGTAACATAATACTAATATTGCAACTTATATAAACACGAAGTCTGGTCAGTATAATTATTATTTATGTACAGTGAGTTAGTTCTTCTATGCACTGGGAACTGAAGCAAACATTTATGCATGATAATTCTAAATCAAACTACGGTATATGATTATCTAAAACATAAGCAAGTTAACTGCCATCCCTTGTCATCACCAGCAATGTCATTTGAAATGTTTTAAAATATTACTGTGTGCATGTAAACTCAACTCACAGGAAAATTCTTTTAATGTCTTTTTTTGTGGTGTTATTTCTTTAAGATCTGATTAATGGAATTTGTTAAAAATGATTTGAATGTTTATCATTATTTTGATTTTTATTTTTTGTTTTATAACAATGTCAGGTATACAGAAAGGTATTATTGCCACTAATTTGGTTTTCATTCAATTTAAACTTTTAATAACAATATTAAATAATGATTTAAGAGAATAGAGTGTGCCATTTACACAACTAGTGTGACATTTGCCAAATTTTTTCTTTGAAGGTGACAAAAATTAACAAGAAATGCTATTATAAAATGAAATACTGGTAATGTTTCAGTAAGAAAAGTCCTCAGGAAGCATGAAGTCCAAACAAATGAGTGCAAAACACTTACTTAATTTGACTTAGCATTTGCATATTCATTGTTATTATTTGCTATCAATTTTTAAGTGTTTTTAATATAAATTAACAACATTAAAACACACAATTTTATCTTCAATACTTTAGGAAAACTTTTTTTTAAAGTTTGCATTGATTTACGACAACAAATCTGAAGTTTCTACAACATTTAATTTTGAAATAGTGCTCTTTCATACACATGGTAAACGACGAAATATTCAAGAAAGTTAATAAAATGACATAACAAGCATCCCACAATAACTGTATAAGCACCATATCTTTGATTATATTGTAACATTTACATTTAAGATTATATATGTAGTGTCCGCATGGCAATGTAATACTTTCTCAATAAACATAACTAAACACATTCGTATTGATCACAATGCAAAACAAAATCATTTTATAATCATTTTACAAGAGAACTTATGATCACATATCCGAAATATCACAATCTTCGTATTTGTCCGAAAAGTACTCAACTTATTGAAATTAAAAAAAAAATAACATACGGAAATGCTCCACGAAAAGAAACCTTATCTTTAAGAATTTTATATATACATATCGATTGAAAATTGAACAATATCCCGATGAACTACTTTTTAAAAAAATTGGTTAACTTACAGCTATCATTGCGTCGGCCATTGTTTCGTCAATGCCAGACTTCTATTATGTTTACAATAGAAGCTGGGAATCAGACTACACCGAAGCGTGATCCGAGTGCATGCAGGGTAATAACTGGTATATTACACTTTTACCAAATCCTGTTGGTAATATACATACAGTATCAACTGAGTTAAAAATATTCTTCAACGAAGCAATCTGCTCTTCTTTCAAGGAGTTTTGAATCTCCATTATATCTAAAGCGTACTGCATGCACTTTGAAAAGTCAGCCATCTTTGTTTACATAATGCAATGAGAAGTTATTCGCCGGGGCAAATCACCAACTGGTGTATTCATACAATTACATACGAGGTATTATCTCCGAAGCTTGCCGGAGATCGCCGAGTAGGTACGATTGCTGTAAATTATGCATGAAATCCTACGCAAACAAAGGTATTTTTTTCAATGAACTTTCATCTTTTTCAGACATAACCTGACCACCGGACATATTGTTTTTAACTTTTTGTATCGTTGTTTTTACAGGAATGTAACAAAAACTAAAAATAATAGTAATGTTTAAATAAATTTCTATCCCCGCTGGGTTGTTATTGTTATAGAGTTTAAGTGTTCTTTACTGAAATCTAGTCTAAAGTGTTGTTTAAAGACTGAACAATCCATTACAGTGAGTCAGTGAGTTAAAAGTAGCGTTACTTGTACGTCTTGTAGTAAATTTTCAAATGTTAAGGGTTCGAAACTTTGAATAAAATTTGAGTTAACTTGTTATTGTTCAAGAGTTTTAGTTGTGAAAAATTGTTTCACATAACTTGCTTGTTGAAAATGTTTTATAGACTGTTAATATGCAAATAAAGTCTATTGTTTGTCTTAAGTAAATAAGAGTAGTTTTAAAATAAATTAGTACTTCCTGATTAAAGAAAATAAGAATAGTTTTTAACGAAATTAGTACTTCCTGATCAAAAAGTTTCGATTTTTTACCGATTTTAATCGATTAATTATGTTCGATTCAATTCGATTATCGATTATGTTTTCGGTCCGATTCTCCATCACTATATACATCCCAGTAAGGCGTCCTATCTTTCACAAAGTAAGCGCTGGACAATGCACACCCAGTTATGAAATTACAAATGAATATCTGTCCATCGTATGCAAACAGAACTGGTACTCTAAACACGCTGTGACAGTCTTCCTTTAAACATATCAAACTTGTAGCAATCAAGCAGTATGTGATCAGTCAAGTTTTGAGTTGGTAACTATTGCAGTATACCTGTAGTGTTGTAAAGCAACACTGTTATTACACACGAGAGTCAGGAATAGGTAAACAAGGAAAGATCATTTCAAAATTTCAACAGATGTTTACAATTTTATCTACCAGTAGACAAAGCCAAACAAGGTAAAAGTAAATGTGACAAAAACATCAAGTCGTAAGAGAGTCTTGAGCTATGTCAGGCCAGAGTCTGGTCCACAACTGGTATGTGGTTCAAACTTGTATCTTTGTAATTGTGTAATCATCATTATTGTACATGTATCTTGTGACGTTCATACTATTTATATTTGCTTATCTACAATGGATGACCAAACTATATAGATATGCAAGACTATGTGTAATTACATTTTAAGCTTTTTCTTATAGTTTATGTAATGGCTATTGCACAAAGTTACCTGTCCTGAATAACTGAGAGGAGGACACGTTAAGTGACATCTTTCAGTTACCTAACCTTAGAGTGAGTTCATATTATAAGCTAACATGATTTTACTTTATTGTTTTATTACTTAATTGTAAGACTGGAGACTTAAGAAGTGTCAAGAGACATTGAGAGTCGAGATCGAGAACCGAGAGACCTTAAACCTGTCAGAAATACCATTCGTTTGTTTTCATTAATAAAAAGATGGAGGTCGAGATTAAACAAGACCAAGAAATATCATATGTATTTGTACAATTATTCTATCCAACATAAAGCTATAATGAGGCTGATAAACATAAATGCAAAACAAGGAAAATACGGCAAAGAAAATGACCAAAATAATCGCAATGAATCTCACTTCACCCACCCACACCATCCCACCCCAACCAAAATCAGCCATAAAAAAGGTGTTTGAAACCCGTCAGAATCATAACATACGTTGTGTTCATATGTGTGTGTAAACATTGTGCCGGTCGCATTGTATAATAATATCACATTAAACATGATATTAAGACTCAGTAGCGAGGCATTTAGTGACATGTAAGAATTTCCGGGCTCAACTCGTATTAACGTAGATTGTTTTTGTTGCTGTTCTTTTAGTTTTGCTACTACTACTTTTACTTGTTCTTCCGTTTCCCTATCATATTTACAGCTTATAAATGTACGACAAGTAACCTTTCTTTTATATACTACATATCAATCAGTTTCAGATAAGATAAAACAATATACCTGTCAGATGAAGTAATCCTTTGGAGATCATTACTTCAGATATCTAAATAGATAATAATTGCTTCAAAATTACGAGTTTCCTTTACTAAGATGCCTTATGTAAACACCCGCTAGCTAGGAAATTAATCGGTTATCAGCAAAGTTTTTTGATAATGAAATATTTTAGCATAGACAATTGCGCTTTTTATGACTTGTGAAGAAGACGATTGACGTTAGTGACATTAATAAGTTATGACAGTGTTCTTTTATTGCTTTTTCCCTTCTATATGTAGTTTCTGGCTTCAAGAAACTAAAAATAGCTTTAATACATTTAATTTACTATTTTAATCTTCAATAAAGTATCAATTTCTGATCGAGCACTTGAATCAACTGAGTAAAATGTCAATTGGTTGAATGTTTCAATATATTTTGTATTGGCTTCAAGTTTAATTTACTATTAATATTTCTTAGTCTGTAAATCTGCCAAGTTTAGAGGTTTCTGTTTTGCCAGCTTTTAGGAATAGAAATTATCGCTTTTGCTAAATGAGGATGGTCCTGTTTCTAATGCTGCGTCTAAAATCTAACCGTTTAACCAAGTTTTCACTTTAAAAATGTTTTATAACCGAAAGTAAATAATTTTAACGTATGTTTTATAAATGCCATGAGGGTGTTAATAACATATATTCAATAGTTGAAGCGTATTTCATTTGATTTCTTCGTTATTTTAAACAATCAAAACTTTGGATTAAGTTTTACTGCCGAATAATCCAAAGTGGACAAAGATTTGGACCTCACGTGTTACATATTCTCCTAGTATAAAGTATATTTTGGTCGCAAAGAGAATTAAGCATTCAAGTTGTTACCGTCATTATATTAAAGCAGATCAAAATGTCAAAGTAAAAATTGGAAGCATATATGTGGTTTGCTGTAGTTTTATATTTGAGTCGATTTTATTTATCGGGAAGTCTTAAATGGAAAGGCCTAAGTGTACAGTGAGATTGCTGCACGCGGCTATGTTTCCTTATATAAATAGTGAAGATGGCGTCGTGTTAAAATGGAAATCATTTTTGGGCGTCCGTGGGTTGGCATATATACCATGACTTGTCGATGAGATGTTAGAATTTCAATTACTCAGTCCTCCCAAGTATGATATAGTTGCTAACAACCCACTGACGGCAAAACATTATTTCATTACTTGAATATTTCATTTTGATGTATTACCGACTTTTTAGTAAGTGTGCGTGTGTTTGTCTCTTTTAACTTTGGACAAAAGCATTAAAATATTGAAATTAAACTTCCACTGCTTTATACTAATAGTTACATGCTCGCGCATTGTATATTGGCGACATTTGAGTGTTTAAAGTATTGATCTTAATCGATTCCAGAGACAGTTATCTAAACATGTATTGGATGTTTTGCGAGTTATATCCTGTTTAACTGACGTTTTTTGAGAATTATGAATTTTTCTTCATCAAATGAATTATTGTGCCAGCAAAGCGGAAACGAAACATGTGCCAGCAAACGGAAGCATATATATTTTAACTTAATCATACCAACACGGTAATAGAAAATAAGATTTTTTCAAAACTAAAAAAATTTTTTAATAATATTTAATTTAAGATCGGAAGCACCACACACAAAAAAACTACAAATTATCAATCAACACCCACGTTCTGGAATATTTATTTCTTGTAGAAACAAGTTCTGGATCCACAACAAATGAGTTATTAAAGTACATAACACATTACTATAGTTGTTGTTTGTTTGCTCTTTTGTTATTAACAGATGGTCCAGAAACACAGAAATGCAACGTATTTACAACAAGGATATTCCAGTTTTAGTATGTACAGCATCATATGATCAAAATTATAACAATTTTAATGATGATATGATTGTAAAAAAAGCTAATAACATGGGTACTCTTGTTCGCCCGAAAAACAACACGTCTTATGCAAAAATGCCAATGTTATTTACCAGAGTGTACGCCTTCTCTACGTAACCGAGATATTATCGACACCAAAGCGGTATCCCCGCGCGGCGTATCATTGCTTTCAGCTTACAGCCGTTTTTTACGTCATTTACTTATGAAATGTTATTGTCATCCTTGGGTTGTTAATAAAAAGAATGTATGCCATGGTTGGGAGATGAGATGCGCACAGACTAAACCACGAAGACCTCGAATCTCAACGATGTGATAATTTGAATAACTTGAAGCAATCCCAAAAGGTCCTTTAAAAGACAACTGGAAAGGTTTTGTGAAACGTGCAATGTCAGTACTTTGAAACAAGATGCATGTTTTAAGCTGTTAAGATTGTGAACCTTTTGTCTTGCATCCACTTGATACATGATTAAGAGAAAGTAAGAGGTCTTTAAAATAAATTTGATTTTAAAAATGTCAACTTTCTTCAAATTAAGACCTGGCAAAATACTAATTAACCATGATTGCTTTAAAATTTTCATTTCGGCACAATTACTACAGCTGCTAAAGCTCCATGTATAAGGACATGGTGATTTATTTAATCGCATATTTTAATAGAAAAAACGTACTGGCATAGCAACCTGCAACATAGAAATGTACAGTGGTATTTTTCATTATATTTTATTGATATATTTCTTCAAGGAAGTACTTCTAGATCAGTTCCATTAACGCTCCAGACGAATTCCAATATAAAATCACTTAAACTCTGTTACTAAGAATGTGGAACACGTCTAATTTGATAGCAAAGCTACCAACGTATGCGCACTTAGGCTATGCACCTGTATATGTCATATAATTTTACCTGTCAACATAAGGATGGTAAAAGATTAATAACAAAATATATGATATACGACTTGTACTTTTCTGTAGTATATGATAGTATGTATTTTACGACTCCTCGATTTATGGTCGGCGATGTATAGCTAAAAACTCGAAAACAACTATTTCATCTTAGATTAAAAGCTATACGTCTATATAATGGCAAAACAAGGTAATTTGATTATCTTTATTCTAATTATTTAATTATTAACTGGGTTGAAATTATCATTATACATAACACCATTGACTTGATCAACCGATATATGTTTATTATTCCCGCTGTTGATTTGGACTAAATTGTAAAATTGTATGAAACAAAAACTCTAATAATAAGGGCTTCAGCAGGAATGGTACAAACAGAGCATGTATATTGTTATAATTTACAATTGCCAGCAGTCAAATGTTCATTGTACACTAAGAAGTATCTCTTTCACGGCATTGACTCATATTTTGATACTATATGGTGACATATAGAAACAAACAATAGAGCAAACAAAACAAACAAACAGAATGAATATTTGTTTATTCTACCATGATCGTTTAAGTTTTTGCCAAAGGTCGACTTAGCGCAAATAGGTATTGCTTTGGCAAATGCTTTGTAATTGTAATGCTTCAGATAGGCGAGAGTCCGCTTGGACGTGTCTAAAGAGGTCATGAACTTTATGTTGAGTCTCGATCAGTATGTATTCTTGCTTTTGTGTGTTACTGTTAGTAAATAACTGTAAGTTTGGAATATCAAACCTTGTTTGATCGCCAGCAACTACAGCAAGAAGATACAAGGCAGTCATTATTTTGATATTATTCTTTTCCATGTTGTTTGAGAGGCTGATGTGACACAAACGTGCGATTCTTCGAAATGCCGCGTTAATAAACAACGTGGATCACTTGCTATAAGTGTAATAATGCTTCCGGAGCGTTTAAAAAAAACAGGCTTCTTTTCAGTAAAATACTGCGTAATAATGAAAATTTTAACTCGAAGAGAAAATGCGACCAAATACTTTTCTTAGAAATATATAAATACATGAGGATGTCCATGTACATTACGTAATGCTGATACAACTTCCGGGTATGGTTGATGTATCTGATTCAAAAATCAGTACATCTTCTAAAGGTTTCAGATACTTAAGAGATAAATCCAGGAAACCAAAAGTATGATGACAAGATACCGAGTTTCTTGGATGACCGTGATTATAAACAATGATGTCAACTTAAATTACTCAATTCTAAAAGCGTTTCCGGGATTGATAATTGACACTACTGATTTCAAAAAGAATATTTACTAGCTTAAATTGGTACTCCATAAAAAGAATTAGATAGTTCATATTGAGAATTTAATTCAAGAAGACAATTTAAAGACAATTGCTTCGCTTCTTGGAAATGCCGCCTTAATGAACTGGGTGTCAGCTTACATGCATCAAGTCTGATAATGTGGTTATAATATTTCAGGACTCAAAGGTCGGGCCAGTATATGATCAAATATTACAGAATAAATCGGGTATATGCCCGAGATAGAGCGATATGAATATTCCATTAGCTCATGATTAATCAGTTAACTACTTAATGAAGTAATCCAAAATGTAAAGTTCTGCAACAGGACTATTTTCTACACCGAACACTGAATGTTGTTGATAAAATTCGTATGAGTTACCAATCTATCATGTTTTGTCAAACATAATGCGGTACATTGCCAAATATAGTTGACTCTTCTTTTATATAACTAGGCTTTGAAATAAATGCCGACATTTAAGTTGCTAAGCCGTTTTGTATCACGATAAGAATATTGTAATTATACCCATTTGTATAAAATATTATCACAGTCCTCGTTCGTTTGAATTTCTAATTTACCATAAATCAACAAACCAAATTGTTGAAACAAACATCAGAATAGTAAACTCTTTTCTCAAAGGTTACAGTGCGTCGCACTACTAAATGGACCTTACTGAGGCGTTGTAAATTAATGTTCATTGTCAACAAACCAAGAGTTGAACATTTTGACGACTTGAACATATTAGTGTGTACCTCGCTTTGATTGATCGCGATCAATACTCCATTCATAATCTGCCTACTGACTACATAGGCCAGCCTTGGAAGGGCCCCTTCAATCTGTACATTATCATTTACCTTATGTTTGGTGAGTATGTATTTTATATTGATCTTCGCGGTTGCACTTTATAATATCATATGGCATCACACATCAATTTCACGACCCAGTTTATGCATCTTAATCAATTAATCATAGGTTTCATCCTCGTTGGACGAATTAAAGTATCATTTTTACGATTTGAAACTTACCACTTGCTTGTGTGCATACGAACATCGTCAGTCATCAGATATTCATGAAAGCTTGCTGAATATATCGTATTTAGTGAATAGTGTAGATCCAGATCACTGAACTTTCCATGAAAGATTTTGGTCAGGGTCTGACAGATGTTTGGTCAGGGTCTGACAGATGTTTGGTCAGGGTCTGACAGATGCTTAGTCAGGGTCTGAAAGATGTTGGGTCTTACAAATGTTTGGTCAGGTATGACAGATATTTGGTCAGAGTCTGACAGATGTTTGGTCTGACAGATGTTTGGCCAGTGTATGACAAATGTTTGGACAGGGTCTGACATATGTTGGGTCTGACAGATGTTTGGTCAGGGTATGACAAATGTTTGGTCAGGGTCTGACATATGTTGGGTCTGACAGATGTTTTGTCAGGGTATGACAAATGTTTGGTCAGGGTCTGACATATGTTGGGTCTGATAGATGTTTGGTCAGGGTATGACAAATGTTTGGTCAGGGTCTGACATATGTTGGGTCTGATAGATGTTTGGTCAGGGTCTGAGAGTTGTAGGGTCAGGGTCTGAAAGAGGTTGGGTTAGGGTCTGAAACTTGTTGGGTCAGGGTCTCTTATATGTTGGGTCTGACAGATGTTTGGTCACTGTCTGACAGAAGTTTGGTCTAAGAGATATGTTTATAGGGTCTAACAGATGTTTCGCCAGGGTCTGACAGATGTTTGGTCACTGTCTGACAGACGTTTGATCTACGAGATATGTTTATAGGGTCTAACAGATGTTTCGCCAGGGTCTGACAGATGTTTGGTCTGGCAGATGTTAGGTCGGGGTATGGCAGATGTTTGGTCAGGGTCTGACAGATGTTGGGTCAGGGTCTGACAGATGCTTAGTCAGGATCTGAAAGATGTTGGGTCTTACAAATGTTTGGTCAGGTATGACAGATATTTGGTCAGGTCTGACAAATGGTTGGTCTGACAGATGTTTGGCCAGGGTATGACAAATGTTTGGACAGGGTCTGACATATGTTGGGTCTGACAGATGTTTGGTCAGGGTATGACAAATGTTTGGTCAGGGTCTGACATATGTTGGGTCTGATAGATGTTTGGTTAGGGTCTGAGAGTTGTAGGGTCAGGGTCTGAAAGAGGTTGGGTTAGGGTCTGAAACTTGTTGGGTCAGGGTCTCTTATATGTTGGATCTGACAGATGTTTGGTCACTGTTTGACAGAAGTTTGGTCTAAGAGATATGTTTATAGGGTCTAACAGATGTTTCGCCAGGGTCTGACAGATGTTTGGTCACTGTCTGACAGAAGTTTGGTCTAAGAGATATGTTTATAGGGTCTAACAGATGTTTCGCCAGGGTCTGACAGATGTTTGGTCTGGCAGATGTTAGGTCGGGGTATGGCAGATGTTTTGTCAGGGTCTGACAGATGTTGGGTCAGGGTCTAACAGATGCTTGGTCAGGGCCTGACAGATGTGTGACCAGGGTCTGACAGATATAATGACATATGATGGGTCTGACATATATTAGGTCTGACAGATGTTTGGTCAGGGTCTGACAGATGTTTGGTCAGGGTCTGACAGATGTTTGGTCAGGGTCTGACAGATGTTGTGTCTGACATATGTTTGGTCAGGGTCTGATAGATATTTGGTCAGGGTCTGAAAGATGATTGGTCAGGCTCTGACAGATGTTTGGTCAAGTCTAACAGATTTTGGTCAGGGTCTGACAGATGTTTGGTCAGGGTCTGACAGATGTTTTGCCATGGCCTGACATACTTTTGGTCTGACAGATGTTTGGTCAGATTCTGACAGATGTTTGATCAGGGTCTGACATATGTTGGGCCTTACAGATCTCTGGTCAGGATCTGACATATGTTGGGTCTAACATTATTTTGGTCAGATTCTGACAGATGTTTGGTCGGGGTCTGACATATGTTAAGTCTTACAGATATTTGGTCAGGTTCTGACAGATGTTTGGTCAGTGTCTAACAGATAATTGGTCTTTGTATGACAGTTGTTGTGCCAGGGACTGACAGATGTTTGGTCTGGGTCTGACAGATGTTTGGTCAGGGTCAGACATAAGTTTGGTCTTACAGTTGTTTGGTCAGGGTCTGTCAGATGTTTGGTCAGGGTCTGACAGATATTTGGTCAGGGTCTGACGGATGTTGGGTCTGACATATGTTGGGTCAGGGTCTGACAGATGTTAGATCTGACATATGTTGGGTCTAACAGATGTTTGGTCTGACTGATGTTGGTTCTGACGATGTTAGGTCAGCGTCTGACATATTTTTGTCAGTGTCTGAAACATTTTTGGTTCGGGTCTGACAGTTGTCTGGTTAGGGTCTGACATATGTTGGGTCTGACAGATGTTTGGTCAGATTCTGACAGATGTTTGGTCAGGGTCTGACATGTGCTGGATCTTAAAGATGTTTGGTCAGGTTCTGACAGATGTTTGGTCAGTGTCTGACAAATGTTTTTTTTTAGGATCTGCCAGATGTTTGGTCTGGGTCTGACAGATGTTTGGTCAGGGTCTGACAGATATTTGGTCAAGGTCTGGCAGATGTTAGGTCAGGGTCTAGGAGATGGTTGGTCTAAGAGATGTTTTGTCAAGGTTCGACAGATGTTTGGTCAGGATCTGACAGATGTTTGGTCAGGATCTGACAGATGTTTGGTCAGGGTCTGCCAGATGTTTGGTCAGGGTCAATCGGAACACCTCGGATAATTCATGAATCATCTCTCGGATGTATGTAGGTAGTCGGATCACCTCGGCCACTTATCTAAATGGAACTTCTTTTTGAGACAGGCGTCAAAACAAAGATGGCAGCTCGGGTGACAGCTCACTACAGTACGATGCCAGTAAAACTTATATTTGTGGCGGCTTCAAATTTAAATCATCCAATTTTAATTTACCCCGCGCAGCAGACACAGAGCTGTCAATCAATGGCAATGTTTATGTTTTGTGCGAACTACTTAGGCATATTCTTCTTCCGACTTCCGGCGAACAAAACAATTGTGATTTCAATAAGTATTATTGCACCAGATACATCTGATTGTCCCGAGGACGGAATTACCCGAGGAGTTCCGATTGGGTCAGGGTCTGCCAGATGTTTGGTCAGGGTCTTACAGATGATTGGTCAGGGTCTGCCAGATGTTTTGTCAAGGTCTGCTAGATGTTTGGTCAGGGTAAGCCAGATGTTTGGTCAGGGTCTTACAGATGTTTGGTCAGGATCTGACAGATGTTTGGTCAGGGTCTGCCAGATGTTTGGTCAGGGTCTGCCAGATGTTTGGTCAGGGTCTGACAGATATTTGGTCAGGATCTGACAGATTGGGTTTGACAGATGTTGAGTCTGACAGATGTTGGGTCTGACAGATGTTTGGTCAGAGTTTGACAAATGTTTGGTCAGGGTCTGACAGATGTTTGTTAAAGGTCTGACAGATGTTTGGTCAGGGTCATATCTGTTAACTTCCTAGTCTTCAGCAATATATATTTGTGCCTTTACATGCATTTGTAAAAGAAATAGCCAGGATTTTTGGCTAAAATGCTAGAATGCTGCTTGCTAACCATTTTTTTGTGTTTAAATAAATACATATGTTACATAGCAGTTTATGCAATCAAATAAAGACGACTTAAATTCAAGATTTCAAAATAAAAGAACAACAATAAACTTAAACAAAATATATATTATTTTTTTCAGATTTTTGTCGTAAGAAAACAGGATGTCAAATTACTATGATCATTAGAAAAATGGGTGGATCAACAAGAATGTTATCTTGCGGATTAAGCTTTTGTGCGTGAGATTGATATATTACTGGATTTAAAAGTAGAGACAAAACATGCTGAAACTGTTACGCAGGCCGGCGCTCTTTAGCGTTCCCCGCAACCGAACACCAGCCACGGTAACCAATGCTTTGCCGCCCAACTTTGGTGGCCGCTTAATGCACATCGCTAAAGAGTTAACCCAGCAGCGAGGCTGGTTTGAAGCAATTCTATTTCTACCGCTGCGGTCGTTACAAAACTATAAAAGGGCAATCCTTAACTAAGAAGTCAATGTCAATAAAGCAGTCAAGTTGTTCATAGTAAAGTTAAGGAGAACGTAATTTAGAAGTAAGTGCAGGTTTCTCAAGAAATTATTGCTACATTCCGTTATCTTTCGACTTTGTGATTTGACCAATTTGACGAACCAGAAAACATTGCAAAAGGTAAATACCAGAATCTACAAACTATATGTTTGTCAGTTAATTAAATGCGATATTTTACAGCGCGTCCTGGATCAGAAAACAAACCTCTGTCTGTTGTATAGAGCGATCTAACTGAGGCACTGTTAGATAACGTTTTATATCAACAAAGTGTTGAACATTTTAGCGACTTTAAAATATTAGTATGTAGCGCTCTTTGATTAATCTTGATCCCGATCAAATTTCATACATACCTTATCTATTGACATCATATACAGCATAGACATGTAGTTGTTAGATTTAATAGGGCGATTTTGACAGATTTTTTCCTTTCATTAACCTTGATTGTTTGTCCTCATTTTTTGTCGTTTTATGTCCAACTAAAAGTGCTGTAAATAATAAAATTGATTAAGGACGATTTCTAGAAAAATAATACTTTCATAGAATTTTCTTTTTATATCCGTAGAAGAATTCAATGGCGAGTTCGAAAATGAATATAAAAAGTAAGGTTGTTGGGCTACTTTTTTTAGTAAAAATGAAGTTTCCATGATAACCAATTTGGTGAAATCTTTCAAAATGGCCCAATTTATTCAAGTCACTTAAAATAGTCTAGATATTTTACACAAACATAACAAACATGAATTTGCACACAAAATAACTTTATTTTATGCTATACTTCAGTAATTATTCCATCTGTACATTTTTTCAGCACAATACAGCCATTTTTAATTTCCTCACAGGGTAAAAATGAAAGAAAAACACTCATGTTCTGCAAATAAATTAAGATTAAATTATAATCATTTCATAGAATGTTTCTATTTTTTTATATCCATAGTAGAATTTAATGGCGAGTTCGAAAATGAAAAGAAAAAGTAGGGTTGTGGGGCAATTCTTTTAGTAAAAAGTGAAGTTTCCATGGTAACCAATTTGCCAAAACTTTAAAAAAAAATCATAAAACTTCTTTTTAAATATCTAGAATTCATGTTATGCCTTGCTCACTTAAAGACACATAAATACTACAAATTTATCTCAAAATATTGAAAAATAATGTTTCTGTGTTAATTTTGAAATGTCCGAATAATATTCTACTATCTACTTTTTGAAGAGTAAAAGTCGGCGATTATCTCCCCTAGATGCGCTTGAATAATGCGCATAAATAACTACCAAAAACGTCCTTAAGACGTGCTTACTTTCAAAGAGGAAATGTACAATATCGTATATACCCGGACAGCGACATACAACAATTGTAGTCGTACAGCTCCCGGCTTAACGCACAAACAAATAAAAGGATAATGCTACAGCTGATGGCCCCGTTGTCGCGATAAGAATAGTGCTATAACTGTTGGCCCGTTATCGCGATAAGGATAGTGCTATAACTGATGTCTCCGTTGGTGTGATAAGAATAGTTCTATAACTTATGTCCCCACTGTTGCGATAAGGATAGCTCTATGACTTATGTCCCCGTTGTCGCGATAAGGATTGTGCTATAACTGATGTCTCCGTTGGTGCGATAAGGATAGTTCTATAACTTATGTCCCCGTTGTCGCAATAAGGATAGTGTTACAGCTGATGACCTCGTTGTCGCGATAAGGATAGTTCTACAACTGTTGGCCCGTTGTCGGGATAAGGATGATGCTATAACGATAACTTTTCACCCCTTGCCACAATAAGTATAGTGCCAGAACTGATGGCCCCGTTGTCGCGGTAAGTATAGTGTTGTAACTGTTGGCCCGTTGACAGGAAAAAGACAGTACATGTACTATAACTATAAATTGTGGTCCGTTGTCGCAAAAAGGATAGAACTGCAACTGATGACCTGTTGTCGCGATAAAGATAGTGCCATAACTGTGGGAACCGTTGTCGCGATAAATATAGTGCCATAACTTTTGGCCCGTTATCGCGATAAAGATAGTGCTCTAACTGTAGGACCCGTTGTCGCAATAATGCGACTTGGTTGAGGTACGTTTATTGTTAGATTTTTACGGCATGTTATAGGCAGAGAAGGCAACGCTATATATGCTACAAGCGGACACCGTCTCCAGAAAATGAAGGACTGTTGGTGGACGAGTAAATCCTTCAAACAAATAAAAATCGTATGGACGCACTTATTAATAAAGAAATGTTTGTCTTTGAAGAAATAATATCAATGAGAAAGAAATGTACAGGCGAAAGGTGATTCTATAATGGAGCTTTAAATTGAGCAAAGTAGTAGCAAAGTAACAACATATGTGGCCAGTCCAGGACTCGAACATGGATCTACGAGGTGATTGCTCGAATTAACTACATTAACAACAAATAGTACAGATCGCTCTCTGAGGGTTTGGTTATTGAATCCTTTGTTTGCACATGCGACTAACAATCGTATATGCCGCGAAAGACATGATAGACATATTGCAGTGTAGACATATTCATCTTAAAGGTCCAAGTGCAACTACCAGTTTATAGTCGATCTTCCTCCTAAAATCTTTATAAATAAGGCAAGAAATTAGTCTGTTTATGGCTGCTGACCTAGCGTGGTATGATTCTTATTTACTATCTGGTCTTCAAAAAGAATACGTCTCGCGCAGTAAGAATAAATTGTCATGTCAGTTCTTCTGCAAAATGTATCTTGTTGTTATCCTAAATACAAATTGTATTGTTTCACAGTGTGTAATTCTGATGTAATTACATGGGCGTATTTTAAACAATGCCTTTAATTCGAAAGTCGTTTTATATGAAGCTGTATATGTGCAGTATATATTTAGTAAAAGGGTATCTTCTCATCTTAACAAATGGACAAAGAGAGACAACGCACCTCCTCAAAATGTCGCTATCAACCTTTACAACGACGGCACCCAGAAGTATGTTGACACTGGTGTTAGTTCACTTGTTTCACAGTCATGTACAGTCGGCACTCGTTGTTACGACTTCGGTAGAGTCGATATTCTCGATGTGTCGATCCTTTGACAAAGTCCCAACTTTTTTTGCTTTTTTTATCTATATACATTTAGCATTTATCTGTCGATATTTTAAGTGTCGAATTATTCGGTATATCGACCTATTTCCGAATCCCCTGTAGCTATTCAACACCTTTTGTTTGCCACTCCTTACTCGAAGTTGCTTCACGGTTTGCCGAGGTGTGAATACACTTAATTGGATCACAAACATGTGTTCAATCAGGCTGCTTACGGACGCTCCATCAAGTACTCGTACATAATTGATTGGCGTGATTGCATTTTCTCAAACCTACCTTAATTGTGAGTGAATTATGCCACGCGACTGTTGCTACACGTATTTAATGCCCGATACATCTGACTGTTGCATTACTTTCAACATGGCTTCCGACTGTTGCAACACGACACGTGACTTTGCGGCGCTCGAGAAATCTGGAGAAGGTCCCGGTACCTAACCCGGGGGGATATCTAGATCGAGTGCTAGTAAAGGCACACAGAGAAAATTGACTGTAAAAAGCTACAGAGAAAAATACGAGGCAATAATTGCAGTTGAACAAGGGAAAAAGACCAACAAACAGATAGCGGCTGAATTTGGTGTGCCTTCAAATACCCTATCAACATGGCTGAAACAGAAAGATGAAATCAAGGCAAAATTTCTCTCAAGAATTATCGAGCCAGAGAAAAAACGAGCTCGAACAGCGAAATTTCCTGAAATAGAAACTGCGTTGCTTTCATGGTTTAAAAATGCAAGAGAGCAGAATGCTCCAATAGATGGAGAAACACATCAGCATGTGTAGACTCCGACAACGAAGACGATGACAGCTCCTCGATCGCAGTAGAAGGGTTAAAAGCTAGTGATGCTTTAAATGCCTGTGACCTGATCAGGACCTTTTAAGAGGGAGAAAATGAGTATGCCAGAGACGAACAGAAGAAATTAGACAACATTGAGAGATTCATCCGGCGTAGATTTTACAGTAGCGTCCTCTCAAAGCAGAAGTCAATAACCGATTTCTTTGTATCGGCGGAAAAAGATAAATGACCGAACAGAAGCTAATCCCCGCATATTGTTGTTTATGTTGTAAATATTGAACATATATTTCTCATGTTGTATATTATTTAACCAATTATCAAAGTATTTCATAATCGAATATTGCATATTAAAATATGACAAGAAAGAAGTACATGTATCTCTTATTTAATTTACTCTGTATGAAATACAAGTCAAAATTTATGCGAGTGTTGTTCTCACACCAACACAAGATGGCGGACAGTCAATAAGTAAGCATTTATCTGTCGAACTACTTTTGTCTCGATAATTTTCTTCAGGTCCGAACAAAGTCGAGACAACGAGTGCCGACTGTACATCATATTGAGTGCGGCAGAATTTACACTTCAGCTTAAATGGAGTAGGTATTTGCGGTTTGGCGCTGCCTTTAGTTATATAGTTTGATTCGAAGCGGATAAGACAGTACCTAAAATGCCGACAGTTATGGTGGTGTAGACAGGTGAGCTTCTTTCAGCTTATTCTACGTAAACTTCAAAGTAGAATGTTTTGTTATTATTTGCTTTTGATGACATCGCAACACCACTTATAGATATATTTGCGATGCCTAGCTACTGTAATTATTGGTGATAAAGTCTCCAGATATATATCTGGGAAGAACCACCGGCGCACTGCAAGTCAGCTCAAAGGCGTCCCTACATGAAAGTTCCCGCCCCAACCGGTACTGAAACCCATGCGGAGATGAGCTGAGAAGTCAGTTACTCTTTTCGTTTGGTCAAGGGCGCATAAAAGGAGAAATACTGCACTAGTTTGTCTTCCAGCTGGGACATCATTAAGGTCTCAATAACAATTTCTAGCAGCATTAACTAGTTCGCACGATATAAACTACGTTCTTTTCCGGGGCGCCCTTAGCGTATTGGTAGAGTCGCCGATTTGTAACCTCTCCGAATGCTTAGCCTCTCACCGCGTGGGTTCGTGTCCTGTTCGGTACGAAGGACTTAATGTGGGAAGGTCTTCCAGCTGACTTGCGTCGGTGGTTCTACCTAGATAATTGTCCGGGGTCTTCCTCCCCCAAATAACAGGTCGTTGCTATCATCTATTATCTGATCAAAATTGGTCGCTGCGATGTCTTTCAAAAACCAAAACAAAACAATCAAACGTTCTTTTCCTAGTATTCTTTTCCTAATCCCACCCCTGACCAGATAACGTGATTAGTTCAAACCGTGTTTGTTCTTCGTGGGTTTGATTTCATTACCATTGATGGTAACATAATATTTAGATTTACGCCTGCCTAGACATCATACCTGATCTTATAACGTCTGCATTATACGTCTGTCGTATTGATATAAGCGCTTTATGTCGTAATCTTGTTATTTGAAAAAATTATATTTGTCGTCAATTTGTTATTTGAATATTCTTTTTGCACTAGCAGAAAAGGCTACAGTTGGCGCCCATGCGTGCTGATACGACAAATAAAGACATTCCAATTAGATCGCGTTTACGCTTGGACTTAATCAAATGGATTTACACGTATTTACTGATCAATAACCGTTCCAATTAAAGGGTCGATAAATGTATGTACATATAAAATGGAGCGGTCAAATACACACTTGCTGACAAGGGTGTTGTTAAATTAGTGCGTCCCATTACTGAACATACATTTATGTACAATGCTCATTGTACATGTGTTTTCACATTTGGAAAAATACGGGGCTATACTGTGGTGATTTATGTGGTTCATTCATGATGACATATGTTAAGATGGCCTTTTATAAGTGGTAAAATGCTGATATCATGGAATGAGATCTGGTCGAATAATAGAGGCGGTATTTCAATATCCTTTCATTGAATCTAATTACAGGGGTAACAAAATGTTGAACGGTGCAGAGAAAAGAATCGAATATTACACCTTGTACACAGGATAGTCGCTTAGGTGAAAGTGTGGAACGTTGAATGGCTTAGTATTTGGAAGGAGGCGGAAGAAAATGGAACTAGGTTTGTAGCACATACGCATAACTTGGACAAGGGAGTAATCACGAATAGTCGAAAATGTCATGTGTACATAATTGAGCAATAATCACACAGGATTTGAATAAAAACATTCGGAATTATCACCTTTTCGTCTCTCAATTTTAATATATATTTACTGGTTGAAAAGGGGGTTTGTGCGGTGTATTTAGAATTTTGCAAAAGAGACTAATTGTACTTCATTTGGAAGAAAAACATATTGTTATCGAAGGATTTTAACATCAGTTCTAATTATTAGTTGAATATTGAAGTTATGCTAAAATGCAATTGACACAGAAGGATTTACAACTGGCAATTAGCCCCAAAACGGCTGAGCCAAAGCGTCCCATGACGCCGTGTGAAGTTGTTGCTCGGCCACGGGATATTTCACGAGATCCACCTGATACAACAACGTCGCGACGACGACGGTTATTGCGAACGACACCTCGTGCACAAACGTCAACGTCATGTCAGAGACGAGTACCGTGTGAGACGTCAGTAACGTTACTCGCGTTACCACAAACAATTCGGGCAACGTCATCGACGACGTTATCGGGAGTAGCAAGTCAACGTACAACGCCAAGACAGAGGACGCTGTCGTCATTCTATGTACACTGGTCTAAGGGGAGTAAGGGTACTGGCGGCAGCGAGTCAGGTACATGTATATGATCATAAAATGTATCAGTGTTTTGTTGATAGGTACTGTAGTGTTTACATGTCAGCGATTCTAACAGTTCGGTCTCGGACACAAACTCCAATATCCCGCCAGGGGCAGTTGGGGAACTTGCTTATAATAATAGTAATGATAATAATAATAATAATAATAATTATTATTATTATTATTATTATTATTATTATTATTATTATTATTATTATTATTATTATAACGATGATGATGATGATGGTGATGATGATGATGATGATGATGATGATGATGATGATGATGATGATGATGATGATGATGATGATGATGATGATGGTAATGATAATGATGATAATGATGATAATGATGATGATGATGATTTATATTACTGTTCTTGATATTATTATTATTATTATTATTATTATTATTATTATTATTATTATTATCATTATTATTATATTATTATTATTATTATTATTATTATTATTATTATTATTATCATTATTATTATTATTATTATTATTATTATTATTATTATCATTATTATTATTATTATTATTATTATTATTATTATTATTATTATTATTATTATTAAGGTAATGATTAAGGTGACGATTGTGAATATGATGATGATGATGGGGTCGTTTTATGGAAAAAAAATCTTATTTCCAGCACCAGAGACCGAACCTGCCAGTCGATGATGATGATGATGATGATAATGATGATGATGATGATGATGATGATGATTTTTATTACTGTTCTTGATATTATTTTTTTATTATATTTTTTTTTAAATAATAATAATAATAATAATAATAATAACAAATATTATTATTATTATTATTATTATTATTATTATTATTATTATTATTATTATTATTATTATTATTATTATTATTATTATTATTATTATTAAGGTAATGATTAAGGTGACGATTGTGATTATGATGATGATGGTGGGGTCGTTTTATGGGAAAGAATTTCTTTTTTCCAGCACAAGAGACCGAACCTGCCAGTCGGTGGGTCGGAAATCACGTACAACTACGGGAGTACCAGTACCCTGCCACGTGGGATGGTCACGTGGTGACGTCACGAGAATACGACGTGCTGATTAACAAATGGCAGGCTCAGGGCCTCCGTTGGGTTTCATGCTCGGACGGACAGATGTGCAGTCGGGCCGTCCAGTCGGGCCTGTCGAGGTTCGGAGAGCCAGTGTATATAGCCCGGACACTCAGTCCCGTCCTGACGCAATGCCTAGGTAGGGACATCTATATATTAAATAAAAGCACACACTTAAAAATAGCAGTGATGATAGCGTGTTCGCGTACTAACGGTAAAACGAGGGACATTCAGTCAGGTTCTTAGTTGTGTTAGCTCTATCAAATTAATGTCCTAAACACATGAAATAATATTGTTCGATTTTCCGTTGCCGATTTATTACCGTTATGACCCATAGATTATAATATCAATTTGTACAAAATCTTTATCAAATGTATGCAAGTAAAACACTGCAGAAAAAAAAAACTACGAGATTAAACATGTAAAGTCTATGCTTCGTTTAAGATGAGATATATTTATGTTTACATTAACAAAAGGAGAGAAAGTATTTAAATCATCGTTAACTATTACCTGGACATTTACAAGCCATATATTTCAATGCTGTATTGCATGTGCTTTGCCAGTCAAAAATGATCCACGTATATGAATCTAATATTGAAAGACAGAGCAGGTGTCTCTTAACGGTGATGTAACATGTATGTTAAGTTGCTTTTATGCTAAATGCTGCCTCATATCTGCATATGAAAAAACAGAATTGACATATCAAGCAACAGAACTGACATATTAAGTAACAGAACTGGCATATTAAGTAACAGAACTGGCATATTTAGTAACAGAACTCACATATTTAGTAACAGAACTGGCATATTAAGTAACAGAACTGGCATATTAAGTAACAGAACTCACATATTTAGTAACAGAACTTGCAGATAAAGTAACAAAACTGACATATTAAGTAACAGAACTAGCATATTAAGTAACAGAACCGGTATATTAAGTAAAGAACTTGCCTATTAAATAACAGAACTGACATATTAAGTAACTGACATATTAAGTAACAAAACTGGCATAATAAGTAACAGAACTGGCATATTAAGTAGCAGAACTGGCCCGGCACATCCCCAACCGCAAACCAAGCAGATAAAAAAGTGAAAACACACACAGCTTTAAAATGATAAGTTTTTTGTGTTTTTTTTAAATGTCTGTTGACTGCTTAGGTCAAAATTAGGGTCCCTTTTTGTGTATATATATATCTAGTATCTACTGCGGTAAAGTTGAGTGGATCTTCATTCCCCCCTCACCCAACAAAATTTCCTGGATACGCCCCTGGTAAATTAGACATATGTTTAGAAAATAAACCACAAAACAAAAAATGTGTGCATTTCTGGCACCGGCATTAAACAGATGCATTAATACATAAACATATTTGTATTCATACTAATTTGTATCACTGTAGAATTTTAATATCACAGTATTTGTTTTTAAAGTATATGTTTTAATATTATATCAGCACCTTAATGTCAGATGTTCTAAAATTTACATTTGGGTTTGTCAGTGAAGCTTATAAATAAGTTTACACTCTGACTTTCACCGTATTTTAGAATTTATTTAAATGAGCCCTCGTTGGGAAGAAAATAGTAATTAAAAGGAAGATTAACTCATTACCTAATTTATTTGTTAATTGCCTGCAAAACAGTCAAATTGTTCCAGGTGAAGTTTACTTAGCAAAACTGTTTTCCACGTTGTTGTTTTAATTGCTTAATTTTATGGATATGATATGTTCTGGAAGTTCATTCGATTCCTTGAGTCCAACAAAATAAGAACTTATATAACCTTTTTGTTCCGCTAAAGTTTGGTAAAATAAAGTTTTCAGAAATTCTGAAATGAGACTGTGTGTCAACAATATTGTCAAAATATTACTTAAAGTAACCAGGACACCTACGGATTTAAAATAATGTGATTTGCCGGCATTTTTGCCGATACTGTGCAGCGACATTTCTATCATTATAGCACAGGGGCACTTATGAGGTGCCCAAGGGCTGAACCCGGCCGGTCCATTATACTGACACCGACGAGTCAGGCGTAATGCTGTCCCCTTAGCCCCGAGCATTAGAAGGGAAGCCACTACTACCAACTTTAAAGTCTTTGGTCTGACTCGGCCGGGGTTCGAACCCGCGACCTCCCTAAAATAATGTATTATACATGTAATCATCTCAATTTATAAGGGTTTACAAAATGTGTAATCAGTATTGATGTAGTGTATATGTAGAGTCCTATAATGAAGAATATAGATTTTCTAATAAATTTTAAAGAAATCTGTTGTTTTAAATCCGAACATGTCCTTTCCACAAGTATGTACAAGGCAGCAATTATTCCGATTGATCTTCTACGTTACCATATTTTGGTAGTGTTTTATAACAATGAAAACTCTTCTAGGCAGCCTTTTTGCAACACATACTCAGATTCATTTTTGTTTTGCGTCGCAGGAATCTTTCGACCTTCCACCGGTTTATGTTACATACCTTGGCGAGGAAAGGAAGTGACGTCATCGACTTACGAATTGCTGTGTCATCCAGTCCGACTACCGGCACGTCTCAACATAACAACCCTATCCCCCACCACAATAATTTCACCAGCTGGACTCAAAATTCTAACGTTACGAAACCCTGTACGGCCGTCTAGTGCCGCAACATTCACTGTTCAGTAATTCTGCAAGATGTGAGTTTCTCACGTGAGTTATAAGATTGTCCATTATCTGCTTACTTGTTTACAAAATGTGAAAATCGATTTACAAAAATTCATATGAAACTAAATAGATGTGATGTGAATATTTACATGTTAATACATATCAAATTAAATTTATTATAATTTTGTTTCATATCAGATATGTGCCTTATTATGTGTATGCTTCTTGTCACCACGGCTTTATCTTAATATCACCACTTACTATATACCATTATCAACTGTACTGTTTTTGTTAAATTAAATTGTAGTTATAACTTTATTTTACGGAATCCGTGCTCTAAGAAATGGAAAAAGCATTTATCCGTCTCCTGTGATCGACCTAGGCAATAATTTTTGTTATGTTTATTTAAAATGTGAATATGGGAAATGAATAATAGGAATCCATATTTCAAGTCAATTTTCACTTTTCAATTGCGTTACCAATACGTTCGCGTATCTCAATTAACAACTGACGAATCTAAGTGTCCTGAAAAGTTAAGCCTTTGACTCAGGAGAAAGGTAGTCGTTGTAAGAAAGCGTCATGCCTTCACGTTCTGATTTGTGTAATTAAATCAATTTCCGTTCGTTGTAAATTCGGAAGAATTATTAATTTTAGTAATTCTACAAGGCAAGTTGATTTAATTAACCCATGACTTATTATGTTGTAATTTGTTTCTACTTTCGCGTTCTTTTAGTATTTGAATTGTACGAACAGTTTAGAAGTTGGCAATTATCTAATGATTAATTGTATCGTTTTGGGGCTGAATTGTAATTTCCCAGTGAAAATTACATAATTAAATTAATCACAAAATGTTTCAAAACTGTTTAATTTGTCAAGCTTTACGTTTAATGGTCTACGCATTAATTCATTAAATTTTCAGCATTTGCTATATTTGTAAGTAAGTGTGTTTAAGAAAAAAATGTAATTTGCATTGTACAGTTTTGGATTAACTTTTTCTGTATACCTGTATATTATTGCTATCCCTATTTAATTATTTACTTAATGTGCATTTGTTTATCAACAAACATTTTATTTGATATATTTAACATGTTGGTGTTTTCTAATGATGACTTGTGTCTATTTATTCCCTTGTTGTGTTTTAACGTTTACGGCGGGGAGAGATGGAGAGAACGTGGATATATATTCGGCGTATTGTAGTGTCATTTTAAATCCCCATACGTGCAAGTAAATGTATAAGTTAAAACCGATAGTTTAGTATGTCTTGGCATGGTTTAATATAATGCTGATACAACTTCTAATATCGATGACACAGACGTTAGACACGTTGCACAGACGTGTAAATGTTTTGATCTATCTATCTATCTATTTATACTGCTGTACGCCCCTTTCGGGTATTACTAGCAGGTGCGCGTGCAAGTGCAAGAATAAAAGTTTTTTTTAATAACAAGAAGACGTCAAAGAAAAATAGGTGTGAACTTGTTAAAAGAGTTAAAAACAGGTTAAAAACAGTGTTTTGCTGTCTAGGCAGTGTTAAGGGTGTTTAAAGCCTGTCTGAAGTGATCAGGATCAGGCTGCAAAACGACGGTGGATGGTAGCTGGTTCCATAATACGACGGTCTGAGGAAAGAAAGAGTATTTAAAAATATCAATTTTAGTGTGAACCTGCCCGTATGTTAGTGGATGCATGTGCCTGTTTCTTCTCAATGGCTGTACTAGATAAGGTGGGACTGAAATTGCCACAAAACCATGGACTATTTTGAAAAACATACATAGTCTAGCAGAGGTTCTTCTGGATTCTAGTGTCTCCCATTTTAGGTCATCGAGCATAGTCGTCACACTGTCGTAAGGGGAATATTGACCTTTGACCCAACGGGCTGCTCTACGTTGGATCCTTTCAATTTTGTTAATGTTACACTGTGTGTGTGGTCACCAAACTGTAGACGCATATTCCAGTTGCGGTCTAATAAGTGATTTATTGATAAATTTATTTACAGATTAAAAACCGATATCACCCCCGAGCAACAAATCGAAATAAAGGGATGGAAAAGAATGAAGATCAATATTCGCATATTGAACAAATATATTTAATTGCTTACAGTTTTATTACCACATGTAATACTATGTTGGTGTTTATTAAAAGTATAACTTTCTATGAAAGTTATAAACTAAATAATAGATCAAAACAACTAGAAATTTACCTAGCCAGACACGATTGTCCTAAATTGTAAAATCTATTAACAATACAACTAAGTTTTTAATAAAAAGTACTATGAACACTTTATGTAGACTACTTTATAGCGAACCAAGACATATTTATAATACGAGAAAACAGAGTGTAAGTTGGAAGTGGGGACACAAAATTCAATCAAAATGAGCATAAGATAGAAAATCGTCAGTGGTGAATACCTACATGTACAATTATAAGTCTATACTGGTAACATAAACAATCACTTCCCAAAGCTAGATGCAACTACTAATAGGCATTATCTAATTTATCTTCCTGATGGATATTATGTTGAAATTAGATAATGGCTAATTAAGGTATCTTTTGCACCACATGTAGTTTTTATTTGCTTAGATATGGAATGCCAAACGATTTTGCAGAATATCTATTTTCATAGGAAGGACTTCACAGCACTTATGAAATGCCCTGTATTAAATGGCGTGGACCGGCCATGCGACTCGGTTAAACCCTGTTACGGCCTGTTATCTATGTCTCCGCGTCAGTCGTCCATATTCGTCATCCGCCTCTGTCGCCCAAATTCGGACTAGGTCAATAATGCATCCTTCGTAATTGAGAACGGATTATGAACACGTTAAAAGAGAAAACAGAAATGGAGTGAGAAATATACTCTAAAACCGCACTTGTTATGGGGCATATCATTAAAGATTTAGGGAAGGAAGGAGAACGCATTTTTGTTCTGATTAGTAGCGGCGCTCCCTAAATTAATATGTCTCTCTTCTTCCTGACTTAGAAGTTACCGCCACCTAGTCATGACAGTAAATTATGTCATTTTAAAAATTATTCATAAAATCAATTATAAATTTAAACATGACATTATACTTTAGCTCTTAGTTCATTCAAAAATAAAATACTAAGAACATTTTGTTAAAGTTTACCTCCATTGATGTTTGATGTTTATAACTGCGCTTGTGACACTGAGACTCTTCTACTAAGTTTTATCAAACAAGGCAGTTTCATAAAACAACCTACGTTGACTTGTGGATTTCATAGATCTTGTCAAAATTAGAAAATTCAAACATAAACAATAGTCTAAAAATAAAAGTCCCTATCGGTTGCCAAGACCAATGCCATGATGATGGGGAAATTTGGCAAATGTAAAATAATTACGGGTCAATTGTGATCCCATCAGGACACGTGCAATGCTTTTCCAAATGTTTCCTGTAAAGTTTGTGTCTTTAAATGTGAAGACCATGTCTTTATCGTAAATTCGATTATAAAGAACAACAACGATGGGTGTGGTCTATTTGGAATGGTAAGCTGATGCTATATAAGCTGTTGTTGATAGGTGTTGATAGTAACTTTCACAGATCTAGTATGTTCATGTCGTATATTGATTCAAAAGTAACCCTTAACGGAACACTACAACGACGGAGTGGTTCTCATTTAATATCGGAACCGATCAGGGAAATAATTTGTCACCGACCTTTTTTGATTCCTTTATAATAATCTTATTAATGAAATAAATGACATCCACTTAGTGTTGTGATGGGAGATAAATCGATGTTCATATAGTCCTGTGTAGATGACATTGCACTGACAGCCAGTAGTGACTAAGGTTTACAGACTATGCTTAATACACTTGACAAATGGTGTTTAAAATATCTCATTTTGAAGCATACTGATAAATGGGAATGCACTGACGCCGGAAAAGAACCAGATAGACTCAGTTTGCGTTCCGAATTGGAGACAACTCGTTAGAGATCGTATCTACTTATAAATACTTGTGTGTTATTTTTCATGATAATGGCGACTTTAGTGTAAATTGCGATACACTCAAAAGTAGCGCGGCATGGCCTTAGGCAGTGTTGTAAGCAGAGTAAAAGTAGTGACAGATACAAGTATTGGTTTCAAGTCGTACGAGAAATAATATAATTCTTGCATTGTACCTGGTTTTGACACCTGTTCCGGTATGTGGAGTTACAAGCTCTATAATAGCAGTGACAACATAAAGCTACACGCCATACGGTACTTTGTAGAGTTAAACATATTTGCAAATACTGCCGCCATCTACGGTGAAAGCGGATGGCTACCCTGTCCACAACGTCGTTGGCTACAGATGCTTAGATACTGGAACTGCCACATCAAAATGGACCACTAACGAATTGCCCGTGCTGTGTTTGATGTAACTATTTGCTGCATGCAATAAACAGTACCCGTGCCGTGAAATCATAAATCATACCCGATAGTCTACATTTTAGTGAATGTTTCGTGAACCAATCATTCGTCGATATATCTTGTGTATCGGCGAGATTTCGCAACTAGAATGAAACTATCTGGTCTTATTCTGTAACAGGTAGCCAAAAGCTAAGAACATACTGACGGTTGAAACATACATTTGGTGCAGAACAAGATGTTGTTTTAAGCCTATTCAAACAAGAACGTTCAGCCAGCTCCCAACTCAGATGTAGTACATATATGATGTAATGTATTCTGCCTTAAAGCATAGAGACCGGTCGCAATGGAATCAAAAGACAAGAAAACCGGCAGTGCTGTGTTTGTTACTCTGGTGACAGTAAGTCTGAAATGCAAGTTGTTGTTTTTTTGTGAATCGCGTGTCAATCGCATCAGAAATGAATTTTATGCAAACTATTGAGTGATGTCCAATTTGTGCTCAAAGTGACTGTAAGCCTCTAAGTATTCTTGTAAACAATTATTTGAAAAGAGCTGAAAGATTGGTTATTTCAGTATTAAGGAAAGGACAAACATCATTACACATTTAGCTTAATTAATACTGTAAATGCCATATGTGTATTACATTTCGATAATATTGTTCATATCACATTGATCATTTTAACCGAAATACTTCATCACATTTGTTATCATTAAAGGTAGTATCCGAAAGCTTGGGCATTTTTTCCTCAAATAACAAAACCAATCATTGTTACCTGAAAAAATCCTGAAAAATGCTGTTCATCGATGTCCTACATCAGTGTGAACAGTGAAATATAAATCTCCATCTCTCATTGCAATCCTGTATTTCCTATCTGAGCTACGCTGCAGAGATAACTATTTTATTTAGAACTAAGAAAACCACGTTACAACTGATTTTGAGATAACGTTAAATCGTCATCCGGGGAGTCCGCTCTGATGTCGATATCTATTTGTAGCCGAGATCACTATCGTGCCTATTTATAGCTTTAGAAAGAACGAATTTTTACATTTTTTTTTTGCAACAATATGTACTGTCTAACAATAAAGGTAGCGTAAAAATCGTCTTTTTATGAAACAAAAGAATAAGCTTTTGCAGAAATAACGCCTTAACAGTGGAAAAATATTGTTTCATGCATTTGCTAACGGCAAACTGTCAATTACTACCTTTAAAGGTCCATTGGGCCTGGTATATCACTTTGAATATTTATTATTGTATTTTATATTTGTCTAAAATTGACATCATCTATATATTTGTACCCATGTCATTATAATAAGCAATTTCCGAACTTATAATCTTGTAACTTTTGGTTATATAATTGTAGATGTTGACGTACAAAACGGAAAATACAGCCATATCCGAGAATGATCACTTACTGTGCTATATTTTTTAGGAATACCGAACGCGAACGACGAAGACAAACTGTTTTTAAATTAAAAAACAGTAGACATTTAAAAAAAAAAACTTACCATGAAAATGTACGATGTACACTAAATACAATATACAATTTATTTTACACTTTTTGAGAAATTGTTTTATAGAAAATGGATGCTCTTAGCTTTTATACATCGACAGATCCTGCATTTGGACTTAAACATGCGTTTTTGCATTGTCTGCTATTTACATGGAGAAGAAAAAAAAAACGCCGCATTCGGCTCACGGCGGCTTGGCCGTTAAGCCTAACAAATGATACACTGGTTTGAGATGTCAGCTGGCAGGTGCACGCGTAATCCGATTGTTTGATTGAAGTTGCCCTATTGTGTGAAAGGAGTTACGGTCTGAGACTGAAAATGAAAACGTGTAAGCACCTGCACGAAATGTATTTAACACAAATCGCCATATATAAAACATAGTTTTACGATGACGATGTTTGCAGGATATTTGTTTAGCCGCTGCGCACTGAGGCCTGTATACGCTGAATTCATCCACAGCTTAGGGATTAGCCGGCATTTTGGCCGATACTGCGCAGCGACATTTCTATCATTATAGCACAGGGGCACTTATGAGGTGCCCAGGGACTGAACCCGGCCGGTCCATTATACTGACATCGACAAGTCAGGCGTAATGCTGTCCCCTTAGCCCCGAGCGTTAGGAGGGAAGCAACTTCTACCAACTTTAAAGTCTTTGGTTTGACCCGGCCGGGGTTTGAACCCACGACCTCCCGATCCGCAAGCCGACGCTCTACCACCTGAGCTATTGCGGCCGGTCATCCACAGCTTATTAATCTTAACAAATGTAAACTGATGGTGGGCGGTTTTTACCGTCCTCCAGACTCCAACAACATGTCACCTATTGAAAGCATCGAACAAGCCTAACATAAACACTCCGACAACTTTATAACAATACCATTAAATAACCACTCTCTTAAATAAAGAAGCACAAACAAACGTCGATGATGACAAGGCCGAAATGTTAAACACAATTTTCTGCTAAGAGTCATCCTTGAAGATGAGAACAAGTCACTTCATTCTTTATCACAAGAATTCGTCACCCTTACCTCACTGCACATCACTTCACAAGATGTTTCTGATCTTATCAAGTCAATGAATGTCATCAAAGCAAGCGGTGCATATAGCATAAGCCCACGCCTTTCAAGCGATGGTGTTAACACTTTGTCTACTCCCCTTGCCCAGTTCTTCAACATCCTTCTTGAAAACTCCGAATTCCCATCTGACTAGAAACTGGCCACTGAAACGCCTATCTACAAGAAATCATATCCTTTTGATCACAAAAATTATAGACCAGGTATCGTTACCTATCCACACTCTTGTTGTGGCCAGGTTGAACCGAATCATTTTCTACTGGAGTGACGCAAATACGTCCACTTCAGACAGTTCATTACATCTAATACAACATGCCCACCTACACAGAAAAATCTTCGTTAATGTCCAAAACTTTATACTGGCGTCAGGACGCCTCTAACCTGTATCACATGATTCCGATTCAAAGTTGTTCTCGTTTCTTCATAAAACATAGTGATTTTTGTTTCATGAACCCATTCATTGGTGCTATTAGTCACGACTAGCTTACCTACAATTACATTTTTTTATCTATTCTTGCTGTTTTTTCTTACATTTTTGGATTTTTCATTTCATGCAAATCTTTTCATTCACCACATTAGCTTCGCCCTTAACGAAATAGTTTATATGTTATATGATTACATTTAAAAATAATTTTTTTAACAAAAAATAGGTCTAAAAACAACCCTCAGAAATGCTTAAGTATGCGACCAAAAACTGATATTAAAATTTACTTGCAGTTATTTATTTCGTCAACACTACACCCCTATGATCTGAAATACTACCGAGTGTGCCATTCTTTTCCGAATGCATGCGCTTACCATAACTACAGACTAAGGTACTGAGAAGATACGAAAGACCTCTGTCATTCATAACGTGCTACAGAGCCGCAAACGGCCTATAGCAAATATCTCGGCCTAGTACATGTAGATAAAGCATAGTCCGCGAAACACGCGTTACAATAGCAGTTCGCCACCGTTTCGACCCTGTCTTCTAGTTATTTAGTGATATTTCTGCGAGGCATTGTTCATTCACAAATCTGCATTTCATGTACAGAAATACACAATATACTCTCTCGAACTTCTAATTTAAACAGTTTATGATATTGGTGTTAGTATTTGAAGCATGCCTGGACACAATTGAAGCGTCTTGTCTCCATCGACATACATGCACATATGTGTTTCTGTACACGCGTTACTTCTTCCCAGGCATGACGACAGCCAGCGAGTTGTCAAGGTCATGCAATGTCGATCCTTTCAAGCTTCTGAAATTCAGCTTCCGCATAACTCTCTACGGTATCGCTTGCGCATAGTGCCAACAAAGCTGTCGTTGTCGTTGCTGTTTGTGTTGTTGATGCATTGCTTCTTAGTTGGAAGACCTCGTGATAAAAATGCCATCTCGGTCAGGATTCGAACCAACTCTATGTTTTACTGCTGGCAACCTTAATCCAATAAGGAATAAAGTAAGGCATGAATGACAGTCTAACCTAAAAACTTGAAGCATGTATATTATTTCACCTTTTGTTATGCATAAACAATCTTTAAAGACACTAAATGGCATTTATGTAGACCATGGAAGGAGAATATTTATTATTTACTGTTCGATGTATAACAGACGTTAAGTCCGCTATTGTATTGTAGTAGATCGAGTTTTGTGAATCCATTCAACACGATTAAGTCATTATTTGCATCCTCTATTCAACATACTGCTTTTAATAATGTGATTGACTTAAACGTTTGTGCGACAATTGTATAGTTGGGTCGGTTACACAATAGGGCTAAATAAGTAAATTCTTGGCCTTTCATGAGGCAATATTCACAACTGTGAAGTTCCAATTATTACATTTCCTTTACAACACCATTACAAATTTGGTCTTATATGTAATAGGTTAATGCCTTTCTGATAATGATAAATATTAATGAGGAGTGAATAAACAAATAAAGCCCCACTATTGTTATACGCTTAAAAGTGGTATCCAAATACCTGGACCAGATTTTTTCTTAAAACAACTCTTTAAAATATTCTTTCCTTAAAAACCCCAAGGAATGCTATTTATTAACACATGTATTTTCTTTTTGAGCCAGCTGCACAGTAATCGATTATTGTATAACTATGACAAGCCACGTGACCACTTGCTTTTAAGATTACGCTATGTCATCATCAGGTATTCAGTTCTGACGTCGGTATCCATTTAAGCAGAAATTCACATTGCGCTTATTTTTTAGATTTTTATAGATTTGGAAAGATTAAACACTTAGAGCAATGTTTTTCGCTTTTTATTGTCTAACATTTCATGTAATATTCAAAATAGTCTTTATTTAGACTAAGACATGCGTTTACGCCAACAAAATGGGCAAATTCTACTAAACTGAGGTTATGTTCTGTAACTTGTATTTGATATAGGCAAGCTGTCGGAACAACCTTTTATCCGAAACGACGTATAATTCTAAAAACTCACAGCATGTTCAGCATTTGCACGAGACTGGATTATTCTTTATTTGAAATAAAAGTCGCTGTTCCAAGAGTCTTTTCTGGCCATTTAACTCCTAGCCAGCTGAGCACGAATTGGGCAAACTAAGACAGATTTTGTGGATCCATATCAGACAGCTGCGCATGAATTGGGAAAACTAACACAAATATTGTGGATCCAGATCAGCCAGCTGAGCATGAATTGGACAAACTTAGACAAACATTGTAGATCCATATCAGACAGCTGCGCATGAATTAGGAAAACTAAGACAAATATTGTGGATCCAAATCAGCCAGCTGAGCATGAATTGGACAAACTTAGACAAACATTGTAGATCCAGATCAGCCAGCTGAGCATGAATTGGGCAAACTAAGACAAATATTGTGGATCCAGATCAGCCAGCTGAGCATGAATTGGACAAACTTAGAAAAAACATTGTAGATCCAGATCAGTTAGCTGAGCATGAATTGGGCAAACTAAGACAAACATTGTAGATCCAGATCAGCCAGCTGAGCATAAACTGGAAAAACTAAGACAAACATTGTAGATCCAGATCAGCCAGCTGAGCATAAATTGGAAAAACTAAGACAAATATTGTGGATCCAGATCAGCCAACTGATCATGAATTGGAAAAACTAAGACAGATATTGTGGATCCAGATCAGCCAGCTGAGCATGAATTAGACAAACTTGGACAAACATTGTAGATCCAGATCAGCCAGCTGAGCATAAATTGGGCAAACTAAGACAAACATTGTAGATCCAGATCAGCCAGCTGAGCATGAATTTGTCGAACTAAGACAAACATTGTAGATCCAGATCAGCCAGCTGAGCATGAATTGGGCAAACTTAGACAAATATTGTAGATCCAGATCAGCCAGCTGAGCATGAATTGGGCGAACTAAGACAAACATTGTAGATCCAGATCAGCCAGGTGAGCATGAATTGGACAAACTAAGACAAACATTGTGGATCCAGATCAGCCAGCTGAGCATGAATTGGGCGAACTAAGACAAATATTTAGATCCAGATCAGCCAGCTGAGCATGAATTGGACAAACTTGGACAAATATTGTGGATCCAGATCAGCCAGCTGAGCATGAATTGGGCGAACTAAGACAAATATTTAGATCCAGATCAGCCAGCTGAGCATGAATTGGACAAACTTGGACAAATATTGTGGATCCAGATCAGCCAGCTGAGCATGAATTGGGCAAACTAACACAGACATTGAAGATCCAGATCAGCCAGCTGAGCATGAATTGGATAAACTAAGACAAATATCGTAGATCCAGATCAGCCAGCTGAGCATGAATTGGATAAACTAAGACAAATATCGTAGATCCAGATCAGCCAGCTGAGCCTTTAGAAATATGATTATAAACCTTGCATATAAATGTAAGAAGAAAATAGGAAACAGCATAGGTAATTAACGAAATGTATTATGGTAATGTTGAATTCTTAAAAGACTAAAGAATGTTCGATTTTCTAAGATTACGTTGTCAATGTAGAAAAAACTTTAATAGCAACTGCAAGAAGCATTTTATTCAATGTAAACTTATACAATAATACGCTAATTAGCATAGACATATATTGAACATGGCAGACTCATATTCATTGATAAGAATTTCATCTGAATACAATTACACCAACGGGGACCAAATTGTCAATAAAAGATTGTGCAGCTGAATAGGTATTCGCTGATAAATTAAAACGAAACTGAACAAATAACTGATAACGCAATTTAAGTTATTAATAAAGACGAATATACCGTAGAACCACTTCATATCAATATTTTTTTGTCATGCGTCCAATTTTCTTCAAGGGGCATTATTGTAATTTCACTCGCTTAAGTAGAGTTCTTTCCCTTTACTAAGATCATCTTTTTTAAGCAAAAGAATTCGAATATTAGCGTGATTTATTTAGCATACATATTTAGAAATTATTTAGATTTATCGCCCTATTATTCGTAAACGTAGTCGTCACATGCATGTCCATTGCCAGAAAAAGTGTGCTTTAAATTTTCTTCGCTTTTATTTGCCACCACCACCAAATTTGTTTTTTTTTATTAACATGAGTCGAAGAAACATTATAATACTCTTTGATATGGCTGTAAGGATTGTTAGCAATGCTACAAAATGCAAAGTTCAACAAAAGTGATACATGATAACATTATAACTGTTTGTTGGTTTGTCAGTTCTGTCGAATTACCAACAACCTTTTTCTAATCAAGAGACATACTCTCCAAAAATAGATATAATGCATCCTTAACTGTAAATAGCATACAATCATTCGCATCATCCTCGACTCTTGCCGTACACATTCCAAGAAGGATATTGATATTTAGCAACATTTTATTTGGTGGGTTGTTTATTTGGTGGTAGGTTGTGTTGTCTCATGAATAATCTTTTAGTTAACCGAAGATGGTGGTTACTTGAAGCTGATATAGTAATGCCATTACTGTGAAAAACTTGCCATTACCCAGACACCCAGCCAACCAGTCATGGAACTACTGTATATTTCATTGGTTTGTCGCGACACAGGCTCGTACGCGGGGCATCTCTTACCTGAAGCTGTGAAGCTGGCACTCTACCTTCTGGTAGGAGGTTTTAACTTTTGGGAGCTGTACTGGAGTGTCAAAAGAATGTGGATTCATGTTTGGCACATTGAGACGTTTCATTTAAGGAGTATATATTGTAACTTTATTGGTGGTCAGGGGTGATTTTTACTGAAAATAATTACAGTTGTGCTGTTTTTGTTATTTTTAAATAAAATAAAACAAGAGCGCCATGATGACCATAAATCGCTCACGTGTGGACATTGGTTTTTAGTAGGCTTATATCGGGCCCCAAGTTAAAAATTGGACCAATAATGTGGCCTCTGGGCTGATCACAACATTTTCTAGGATTTGATCTAGTGACCTACGTTTTGACCCACGTGACCCAGTTTCAAACCCATCAAAGATTTCATGATGGCAAGCATTACAATTACGAACTTATCCAAGATTCGATGTAGGCGAACATTCTGGCCATGTTTAGTGAACATTGGATAAAACCTTTAGCCTAAAGTGTATTGACGCCGAACGACACATTGAAGGACAAATTGTAAACCCCCAAAAGTATGTCATGAGCATGTGTCAACAGATAAGTCGTTAAAACAAGTGCGGGTATCGAACAAATATCCCCTTCCATAGTAATTAGATAGTGGTATTTAGCATACGCGGTGTTGCAATTTACAAATTGACATTTGAAGTGACAAATCCTAGTATTGAAAGTTAGATATAGTAATTAGAATATTGGTGGATATCCCCTTCCATAGTGACCAGTGATAGTCATCTCCTTGTTTAAAGCGCATGGTCTCTGCGGCGTCTTGGATGTCTCACATCCTGGCTCTTTCTTGTTGTTACATTCACATGAACAGAAACTACTAAATGTTGGAGAGTTTTGATAAAGTGATAAACAATTATATGCAATGACGACATATAATTAAGAAAATATATCTAAGCGCAAACGGTTAAAATATAACCCGACCCTGAGATTTTAGACCTCACATTCTGGCGATGGAGATTTACATTTCACGCTAGGCTGGCTGGGTTAGGAAGAAAGCCATCCATATGCCCAGTCATATCCTTCATGCCCCCCTTCCACGACTTTGTAACATATAACTGAATCATATACATGTACCTGTGTTCAACAGTTATAAATGCTAAACATACCCAGACAGTAGACTTATATGTATAGCCTAAACTGAACTGCTTATTAGTTTTTCCCACTTCTATTTGATCACGACTCCATAACCTCATACGTCACTGTGCAATCTGTTGGAGAGTCTGGTCAGGTGTAGATTGTGGACACACATCTTCCCACCGAAGCAAGTGGTGGTCGTCGAATGGTTTGTTTACCATCGCCCTTCACCCATAGGCATATGGCATACGGCGAGCATAGTAGCCTATATAATGAAAATTTAATGTTTTGATTGGGGGGGGGGGGGGGGGGGCATTGTAATCTTCTAATCTTCTAGCTTATCTCTTGTTCTCTTGTTTTCTGAAAATGTTATCATTATAAGAGTTTATGCACCATTTCTATTCATCATATTATTTGATATAAATCGCAGACTAAAAACACCTATATTGGATTATCACAGATTAGTCATTTATATTGCCACTAATTAAAAGCATGTGGTGACACTGCTCCCGGTGATATTTCAGGTAAGTCTCCGACTTCAGCGGACTTGATCGGAATTAACCTCCATGGTCTGTTCTGTGCAGCCATTGTTAACAAAAACAAGGTCCATTGATCTGACTTGTTAGGATCAGGCGGCACTGATTCTGTGTTATACCTGTGCCGCATGTACCATTTTGTCATCTATCACACTTATCACAGCGCATTGCTACAAGAATGCAAGAATACATCCTTGGACTTTTCTTGACACTGACTAATGCTCCATTTAGACTTGAGCTGCTCATAATGGCCCAATTGATATGAATGATGCACTTATTGGAATGAGATTTTCTCGGCCTGTAAATAATGTTCACAAGCTACAAATGACTGCCTCATTAATGAAAACATTGCAACCCACTTCACTTAATATTGCCAACTAACTTATTTAATTAACTTGTTTTTGTTTTCTACAGTAACAACATTGGTTTACTTTAATGTAACATAGGGAGAAAATGTGCAGCCGGTCCGGGACTCCAATCCGGGACCATTTGCTAACAGGGTAAATGCTACACTGACTAAACTAACCGGACATACATATTCTCTCCCTATCACCCAGCTATATACACCCTGGGCAATTTGAAATTCTTCTTTGAATTTCCACAGACTAGATGCTCTACATACAACTCACAAGCATTTCTCAAGCAATTGTACTGTAACGACTGTGGATCATTTACATTGGGCGCTGTTGTAATATGGGAAGAAAACTGTGCAGCCAGTCCAGGACTCGAACCTGGAACCCTTCGCTAATAGGGCGAATGCTCTACTGACTGAGCTGACTGGACCGCATACACATTCTCTCCAAATGACGGGGCTACATCAATATCAGATAAACTTATCGCTTTATAATGGACTAGAGTTTTATACATTTATAACCTTTATACATTTTAAACATTATTAAAATAAGTTTGTTAAACCAGACTTTACCTGGAATTTAGCTTTAGAAATTTGATACAATACAACATTGTTAAAGGAATCTATTTTGGCATAAACTTATATATTTATGAACCTGTGCAGTAATGATTCTGTTACAAACAACAATCATATATGTAAAGCAGTAAATAATCATAAATATTTATGGTAAGTGCATGCATGGACAGATAGGAGTAATGAGACAATCATGTATTATTAATAGAGAACTTCTTATTTTTAATTAAAAAACTAATAGATTATTTAAATGTTGTTTGGAATTTATTTTAAAAGAATTTGGTAATCCTATCAAACACCATCTTTAAGTTGTGAATCTATCATTGAGACATAATAACATAATGTCTCCCAGCTGCTGTTTTGTGTGAAGTTTATCCACTGGCTTACAAGACCTAGTGCATTGTAGATAAAGTTTAATACACTTTATAAAATATATGAAACCATGCATCTTTTTGGAAATCTTACAAAGAAAGTAAACACATAAGAACAACATACATTAACAGTTTATTCGTTACAAACAAAACAATGTCTGAATTAAATTGATGGCAAATAATATTGACAGTTAATGACCATAAGCATATCATTAAAGCAACATATATTTAAAAAAAACAGTATTATAACAATAAATGTACATTTATATTAATATTCAAATGAAAAAAGTACATTTATTCATGCATTCTAATATATATGCAGTAATAATTAAACATGTGCTGACCAAGTTCTTGCATGTTAGAAGTAACATATTACAAAAAATAACTTTTAACGAGTGACATTTTGCATTTTCCACTCCATCAGTCCAGATTCAGAATCTATGGACATATAATTTTTATTTGGTGAAAACTTTGTCCTAATGTTTACTCTTATCTGGTAAAGTGAAAATTGATCAGGCTGAGGCAAACAGAATAGGATCTGAGCAACAAGAAGTACATCTTTTAACCTGTGCATAAGGTTATGGGCAGACAACTAAGTATGGATAATATGTAATTTTAGAACTAACATAGTCAGTTTTGTGTTGATATAATTTATGTCAAATTCATTTCATTGTGATGTATTAAGCCTTAACAAGCTTTAGTAATTTCTTTCAGAAACATATACAGTAGTTTAATTCTTATGATACTTTAAAAGATATACTATAAACTTCAACTGGTTATATGTATCATTTGACGTCCTCTTGGATACAACAAAAGTACATCAAGAAAAGTGTAAATATAACGACACATCAATTCCCATTTATTGTTTTAACTGCAAGTTGAAGAAAAGATTTTGGTTTTGTGCGATATAACACATAAGATTGTGTTTTGTTGAGATGCTGTCCAGATTGTAATCATTCAAAACATGGGACAGAACTTTAGTCACAGATTATGGTAATACTAGCCTTGGGTCTATTTTCAATTTTTTTCTTTTCTGAATTCAGGTAATTTTAAAGACAAGATCATTAAACCCCAACAAATTGTATGTTTTGTTTTTGAAGTACTGTATTTTTTGCATGACATTTTAACTTTGCTACTTACAGCTTAAAATCACATCAAAATTTCATAAATAAGCTTATTTTGTTGGTATGAAAATTATGACTTGGGCTTATGTCATGACGTAGGCTTAAGAATGGTTGGTGAATACGGGCCCTAGTCTATCGAGCAATGATAAATGATAAAAATAAAAAGTTCATAACATTACAAATTTAATACAAATTAAATGTATACCAAGAGACACATATTTTGTTTCAATGTTGAAACAATGTTTATGTCTGATGACGTGGCAGCACTGAGTGAGTCTTTAACAATGAAATATTGTTTCATTTTTAACTTTCAAAATCAAATATAAATTTGAAGTTGAGCAAATGTAATGCTGCACCTTCAAATGAAGAGTATCGAAATTGGGATTAAAATGCTTCAAAATAGGGGGTTGAGGGTTCAAATCCCGTTATGGGCATGAATGGCCAACTTTTTTCCCTATACTTTTTCACTTTTACAATTATTCTACCAGGTTAAGAAGGAAACATGTGTAATTTTTAATTTTATTTTTGTAAAGAAATTTAAATTGTTTGATTTCTGCTAAATTTGATAACAAATTCATTACCTGGTATATTCAATGTCTATAAAATATATTCTGCAACATCAACCAAAATACTTTATAGAACATTTTGGACAACTTTGAAATAAATCGTGTGGCTATCAGGAGCTCGGTGATCTTGCAATAAAGTGCAATAAGCAGAAAAATCGGGAAAATCAGTCTAAAACGAGTTGGGTTTGTAAATGATAAATTACATATTTGGGATAGCTTCAGTCAAACCCATCAATAACATGTTTGGTTGGTTTGTCTTATGCTATATCTTGTTTTCAAATGGCACTCAATAGCAAAACATTTCTCCTTAAGGGGATACCAATGTTAGATACCAATAATATCCATAAATTGAAAACTGGATGGAGAATTTTCTGAAAATTTGGCATACATATCTACATTAATGTATACAACACATCCGTTGTGTTAGTTTTCAAATTCTGTATATTTTCAATCAACCTTGCTTGACCTTAAAATTATCTTTAACACTGAAATTTGATAATTTTTTCTGTTTTAACATTGGTGTGCCTGCTTGGTAGCTCCTGAAGTTTAAGTTATGACATTTTTCATAGTTTAAATTGCTTTCTTTTTTGTCTTACATATCCATTTGTGTCAATTATTTTATCACTAATTGGGACAATTTTTTTCTCTCTCACTTTTCGTCTCTGCCTTTCCTGGTAAACTGTCTTCTGTGGGACTGTCTCCATGATCATGTCTGGAAAACAAAATTGCGAAAAGTTTAAAAATTAAAATTGATGAAAAAAATCACAACATGTTTAGTTTGTTTTCATGTTTTTTTTAAAAAAAAATTTTTGAAAGAGGTTTATGAGTTTTACAGTCTCAAATCAGGCTAGCTTGACTAAAGCTTACAGGTTTGCTTTGTCAAACAACTAAGTGCGCCAATGTTTTGTACATTTACTTGTAATGCTTCTAGTTCTTGTATAAGCCTTAACTTACAATTTTGTTTTTCATTTGCTAAACATAGATTGAAAACAAGAAACAATAAAAAAAGACTGATTACCTATAACCAAGTATGATTTTGCACAACATGTTATGAATTGACAGAAACTAGCTGTTACTAGATAGGTGTGGTCTCATTATGAAGTTAAAAATGAACTCAATTTAGTCTATAAAATGACCTCCATGCAACATTAAAACATGGTGAAATAGGATTTATCTGGCGTATAAGCCTTAGAGAGTGACACTTAAATGTGCCCCTGTTACTTGGGTATATGCAGGTGAGAGGGAATTGTTGTGATGAAGAAAAAAAGTCAGATTAAGTTTAAAGAGACAGTTTAGAAAGACAGTGAAATTACAAACTGGTTTGAAAAGCACCCACCAGGTGTACGAGCTCTTGAGAGGGACACAGTCCCCCTGAAGGTGCTCCTCCCACTAGGTGGGTGGAGTCTCATGTGAGCGGGCATCTCTGCCACTGTGCCCTTTAGTGGGACTGCTCCAAGTGTAAGGTCCAGCGATAATAGCAGACGCTTCTTCGACAAAGATGGATGAACCTCCATCTGTAAAATGTAAATTATATGTGACAGTTATATAATGAAGAAAAAATTTCTTTTACGTATTTGGTTTTCATCTATAAATCAATGTGACTTAAATGTTTCCATATTGACCAATTGTGCCTATCCATTGACAACATGATTTCCCCTCTTTTTTAAACTACACCATTATGTTAGCGTAAAACGTAACTTTCACGAAAATCCCGTGCAGTATGTGCACAGCAAAACGGACAATCCTCCATTGGTCACATAGTTCCCTAGGAGTCAATCCTCTCTGAATTTGCTAACCTTTTTTCCTTCAGTATATATATTGAAGTCTAAGGTTATCACATATGCAAAAGATGTCTCAAAATAGGAGCACTTCGCATTCTCTCTGCTGAAAATACAGTAGCATATGTCTTACTACAATGAGTAGTACTAGAAAATTGTGTCCTCTTCCATTTGTTATTAAATATATATGTTTAACTAGTTGAACTACAATTGTATTGATAAAACTTGAAATATTGTGTAGGTGATAATGAGACAAAGTCTTCTTAAGTTTAATTAAAACAAATATTTATGGTGCAATAATAAATTGTCTTTTTAATTGAATAGTCTGGGAGCAGGTCAAATGTAGGTCTAGCCAAACTAAAACGTGCCCAAACATTTCTGGTCAAAACATATCCAAGTAGAAGTCAAAACGTACCCCAAAATAAGTCAACATGTACCTATGTAATATTAATACAACAATTTATGTTTGTGTTTCTTATCGATCTCAAAGTATGATATTGTGTTTATCTGTGTATTTATAATACTTTAATACCAAAATGAATGTGTAATATTGTGTGAATTGATTATCTTATTCTTTTTATCTTACTTTATCGTATTTGTAGGTTATGTATGTTTCAAAATATGGTGTGCATTTTGTTTGTATAACTTATTTTTTATTTATGGGATTGGGATTTCTTTTGGACATATTTTCAAGAAATCTGACATCAGAAGACATAATAACATTGCAAACCTCTAGTATATGATGGATGGCAAATATCTTGGAAGCATTAACATTGTACAGCTGTTGTTTAGGAATGTACAGGGGTATGTTTGACCATTCCCTTGTCTCTCCAGCCCTCACTGGACCCTCAGTAATGCTGACCATAACCTCGCGGTGCACATGCACTTTTTCTGGTGTCAGGTACTCACTCACCTGTAAAAAGCAGAAGAAACATGCTCATTATGTCCCATTTTTGTGTAAAGCATTCCTACCATGTGTTGTAAGGGACATGTGTTCCACACTCATACCTACATTTATCACTTATTATATCTATGTTTGTAAATCATTGCAAGTGAAAGTTTGTATTTTCACATGGATATATCTTATCAGGCTAAGGCAAATTGAGTAGATCTAGATCAGTCAGATCTTGCTGGGAAGTGTCTGATCAGGATCTAAACTATTGCCACTAAATCTGTGGCAATTTTACTGATTTTGTCTCACTCTAGTAAGATGCCTTAAGTAGTTGATATTGGTTAACAAACTTAGCAGTAATTGAGTTATGTTAACTGCAACTAATAAAAGTCTTACATACAGGTCTTATCATACCATCCTACTTACCTCAACAAGTCTGAACACTGTGTATTTGATGGATCGCCGAGACAGGTTCTCTATGTCAGCTTGAATGTGGATTGTCTCCCCAGGCGAGTACCCTGACCTTGGCAGTCGCAGGAAGGCTGTGATCGGCTGACTGCGACAATAAAAACAACACATCGTACCAAAGGTCTGAGTCATCACAGGCAGCTGGAAAATAGACAGGTTAGATAGTCGGACTAACATATAATATAACACACAAAGTTTGACAAAATGAAGGATAATGTGGTGCCTACTAAGAATAAATGAAACCTTGCACAAATGACCATACATACTTTGGGATGGAAATATCGCTTTTCTTTCGGAATTTACAAATAAAATTTTAAAATGCATCTCAAACAATTGCCATTGAAAATTGAAGAAACAAATAATTCTATTTAATTTCTGCTTCTTCTATATGCCAAAATTTTCAAACACATGATACTGATAAAACTTAGAAATTCAGTGCTTGAATTATTTTTACGATTTTTCACCTGTACTAGGTTTTATTACAATTTTATTAACATAATTATACTGCTGCTGCTGATGGTTGTTAGTATTTATCAACATTATTATTATAATTATAATGTTTTTATTTTCATTATTTTACTTTTATTCAATTATAACTTTAACATAATTATTACTGCTTAATATTATGAGTACTATAATAACATCATCTATAGAACCCATACTGTGACATCAGGTAGAATGATTTCATTAAGATCCAAAGGATGAAGAACGAGAAAGTCATGTCTGTGTGTCACGTCCCTTCCCTTGTTGTTGTCTAGTTTGATTCTCGCTTGAACAAAATATTCTATCTGACACAAACTGTCCTCATATGTCTCTGGCAGGGGTGGTGTCAAGTGGTACCTAAATGGGTATTTGGTGACTCCGATAGGGAGGTAGCCTGGAAAGGATATGGTATATGTATAGAAATAGGGATTAGCCGGCATTTTTGCCGATACTGTGCAGTGACATTTCTATCATTATAGCACAGGGGCACATATGAGGTGCCCAGGGACTGAACCAGGCCGGTCCATTATACTGACGCAGACAAGTCAGGCGTAATGCTGTTCCCTTAGCCCCGAGTGTTAGGAAGGAAGCCACTACTATATGTAGCAACTTAAAAGTCTCTGGTTTGACCCGGCCGGGGTTTGAACCTACGACCTTCCGAACCGCAAGCCTACGCTTTACCACCTAAGCTATTGCGGCCTGTTTGTATAGAAATATGTTGATCATTTAGTAATTTATTAAGCACCGTTAATATTGCTGTTCCCTTGGCCCGAGTGTTAGGAGGTAAGCAACTACTACCAACTTTAAAGTCTTTGGTTTGAACCGGCCGGGGTTTGAACCTACGACCTTCCGATCCGCAAGCCTACGCTTTACAACCTGCGCTATTGCGGCCGGTTTGTATAGAAATATGTTGATCATTTAGTAATTTATTAAGCACTGTTGGTCTCATAATTAAGGTAGAGTCCCTGGATAGAATCTCAGACCAACCGTGAAACAGTTGTCCTTGGATAAGACCATTTACTAAACATAACATAACATGTTTATTGACATATATTCATTCACAAATATAGCTAACGAGTCTAACAGAACATAACTTGTAATTGGCATTTACAGAGAAGTACAGAGGAGATCCATTAAACAGTAATACAGCTGAATTATGCATATTTCAGCTACTGAATTCACATTAGGAATGATATACTATTATGTCTATATTGTAACATTTTACCAAATGGTTTCATAATTCATAATATGGATTGTCATATTCATACTAGGGATTATCTACATTCACAAGTTAATGATAATATCTATTGACATAACACCTGCATATTTATCAACAACAACAAACAAAAAATCAAGCGCATTAAAATGCTTCCATTTAATATACCTATGTATTATATGAATCATCTATACTGAACATTGCCACATGTAGTAACTTCTACTTAAATATTGGTCCCAATCAAGAAGTGGGCATCCAGGACTGATTCCAGTATATAAGTTGAAAGAACTTGTTCCCCAATCAATTTGAATTTAACTGTTTCAAATATTGCACTTAATTTGCTTTAAAATCCCTGCACAATTTTGGCTTTAGATTAGTCAAAATCCTAGGTAGATATAATTGAAAAAAAGCAAAATGTATCGGACAATTTATTCTTCCATAAACATATTAAAACTTTTAAAAAGGTACATTGTATGTTATCTTTAGTCTGATTTACAATCTTTTGAAACAACAAAGACCTCTAAAATGTATTGCAATGTAGCATTAGATTCTTTAAACAAAATTGCTCACCAGCATCCTGTACCAGAGAATGTATATTGAAGAACTCTTCTCGAGATGAAAAATCCAGTCTGTCTATACATCTGGCACCACGGCCACGTGTATACTGACTCCAGAATATACTGGTCGACCCACGGAAGTGAATCATTACTCCTGTAAATAAATGGACAAATATTAAACTTTTATCTCATTTATATCCATAAATCCTAAGTTTCATTTGCATACATCTTAATGCAATGATTAAAAGCCATACAAACTAAAATGTACATAGCCTGATCAGCCAAATCTCATTGACTTATTGACCCTTTCCTGAGACGACTGTGGCCATGCCTACCATAGCAACAGATCCATGCCTACCATAGCAACAGATCCATGCCTACCATAGCAACAGATCCATGCCTACCATAGCAACAGATCCATGCCTACCATAGCAACAGATCCTCACTGTAACTAGGTTAGACAAACATTGGCCTAAATGGCGACATTTGCATTGAAACATATCCAACTTATGTTTATTTTGCGATTGGTTTTTCAGCTGCTTGAAAGCGTCCAGTAGGATTGATTTATACATAGAACAAAAGGACAATTTTTGCATTGTATTGTAGTAGGTATTTGATAAAAATCTGGCTCTTCCATTAAAATACTTCTTCCATTAAATACTAGAATATGGACAACTTAAATCTAATAATTAAAAAACAACATTGTGTTTTCACATCAGCAGAATGAATATACATGTTGCAACAATAAATTTCAATTTGCATCAAGCATCACACTTGTATGTATATGAGTTTATATTCTATTTTGTTTTGAAAGTAATTTTGTATTATATGATCTTTACTTTATGAAGTGTTAAGTTTTAAAACTTCGGTTATTGTGTAGTTGTCTTCTTTCTTATGTTATTTCACAACTTTTTACCATTACATCTAAAATATCATATCTAAAATGTATTGTATTCAATTAAGTATATCACATTGCTACATTAAATGAGACAATTCCTATCATAAAACTACCAGCACATATTGTTCACTTGTATGCCAGATGTCCTCGTGTTATGTTTTAATCAATGAGTAGAATATTACCACTTGTCAGGCAAATGTTATTTCACTTGTATGGATTTGTAAAGAAAAGGTTGCTTTTGTAACGTGCCGAGCGGGGCACGAGTTGCTGGGCGCACACACACAGACGGTTTCAATACGACCTAACTACACAAATAAGACTAAGTATGCAAAAACTATATTACACGGTCTGCCTGATCTCAAGCGAACCTATGTGCGCCCGAGCACTACGAAGTAACGGAACAATACAGAATGGAGGGAGCCGACACACACTACACCAAGCCTACTTAGCTAACAGAATCCTACCTAGCACACTAACGCAACACATACAATGCCAGGCACGCACGCTCCTAGTGCAGGATTAAGCGCGGTCTCCCTTCTCGGGGCTTGTACGGCGCGCCTTCGCGAACGATCCCACTGCCGTTGCCCACTCGAAGCCTGACCGGCTTGCACCCACAAGCTCAGAGCACCAGCCCTCTTTAGCTACCGGATTAAGCGCGGTCTTCCGACTCTGGGGCTTGTAGGCGTGCCTTCGCGAACGATCCCACTGCCAAAGCCCACTGGAAGCTTGACCGGCTTGCACCTGCAACCTCAAAAGGCCAGATAGCAGAAGCCTGGATCTCGGACCGCTTATGACTAACCAAGCGATGGTCAGCAAGCAAAATATGAGAGTTTCCTCTCGCATCTCTCGACTTGGAAAAGCTGCAATTATATATCCAGATTTAGTTTTACGTTCCGACAGGTAGATTGTACTATCTAGAAAATTGGACAATTATTAAAGGGGAGTAATTACCTGACTCGGGCGAACTCGTTACTTGCATCGCTTAATTTGCACTACATTACCCACGCCTCCGACTAGGCATGAGTCCCTCATGCGTCAATTTACAAAACATTTTGTGAAGGACACATTGAACACATTATAACAACTAAAACTTCAATAAACAACGTAATGTAAGAATGAAACATAACAGCGAACAAGTGATATTAAACACATGAGAACTGTCTTATCAAACTTGTCAAACACTATGGCAAAGTCTTCCCTTGGTATGGAAGTCCGACTCTCAAGCTTCCACCCGTAACTTCCAGAACAACATCTTCCAACTTAATAAATCCGTCCCCTCGAACAATCTCTCCAAGTCTTAAATTTGTAGAGCCGGTAACTCGTTGTGCACGTCTTTCTTGGCCGTACACCTCCTTGCCTCCGTCCTTTATGGACAAACGCCCGATCCTCAGATCATCGCTGCGTTCAAAACTGGAACCTCTGCCTTGCAAGTATACAGATAGTAATCATTTATCCAAACGGGTCTGTTACGTTTTCGTTTGCAACCAGACTCACTCTCAACCTCGTTCTTACCAGACTCAATACTCACACTCTTCGGTACGGTCTCGTCCCCCGGAAGCACTTGGGACCTTACCTTTCTCAGTCGGTCACAGTGAACAACTTGCTCACTACCTCTTTGACCGCAGTTGACTTGATATAGAAAAGGAGACAGTTTACCTCGGATTTCGTATGGCCCCCGCCAAAAGGAAGTCAGCTTCGATGAACACCCAGCACGCTTGACCGGGAAATATACCAGAACCTTGTCTCCTACCTCAAACGTTTCGAACGAGACTTTAGCGTCGTGGTATAACTTCTGTCGCTTCATAGAAGCCTCCGTGTTCCTACGAACTACCCTGTGTGCTGTTTCAAGCTTGTCTTGAATCTCCCAAACCCATTCATTGACTGGGATTTGTTTGAATTTGGTGGGCATCTCATACATGAGATCCAGAGGGGTACTAGCTTCTCTTCCCAGCATCAACTGATTCGGGGAGAACCCAGTTGTTTCATTCTCGGTTGAACGGTAAGCCATCAGCACATATTGCAAGTGCTCATCCCAGTCTTTGTGATGTTCATCTACATACGCACTGAGCATGGTAGTTAACGTCCTGTTAAACCTTTCAACCATCCCGTCCGACTGGGGATGATACGGGGTTGTTCTTGTCTTCTTGATTTGTAGAAGCGAACACATTTCTGAGAAGAGGGCGCTTTCAAACTGTCGCCCTTGATCTGAATGTATCACTCTAGGCACTCCAAATCGAGTGACCACCTGTTCCAGGAGAATGGAAGCAACAGTCTTGGTTTCCATGTTTGGCATCGGATGACACTCCATCCACTTCGTGAAGTAATCGCCAATAACAAGTATGTACTTGTTTCCCCGCTCAGTCATTGGAAGCTCCCCAAGAATGTCCACTGCTATCCGTTCCATTGGAAACCCGCTTCTTGTGATCCCCATCGGAGCACGTTTCGACTTTGTAGGGTCCTTCCTTTTTACACAGGCCTCGCATCCATTCACATACGTTCTGACATCATTACGTAGACCTGGCCAATAGAAGCCCTGCCGGACTCTAGCAAGTGTCTTCTTCATCCCCAAGTGACCTGATGCACGGATATCGTGAGAGTGTTTCAGCACCTCTCGTCTCAATGTTAAAGGCACAATTCCTTGCAACACATTTTTTCCGTTTTCAGAGTTCGTACACCTTCGCATGACTACACCTTCATGCACCTCAATACACTCGAACTGTGCAACAAGAGACTTCATGTAAGCGCTTTCAGACTCCAAGTCTTTGCGCTCTGGGCATTTTCCAGATTCAATCCACTGCTTTAATCGTGTTATGTCTTCATCTCTTTCCTGGGCACTCTTAAGATCGACAGTTGAGCATTCCACTTGTGCTATCCTGTCAGCCACAATGCAACTGTCTTGCCGCCCACACTGTCTGCATATCCGTCTGCTTAAACTATCAGCGTTCCCGTGATATTTGCCAGGTCTATGCTCTATCTTCATGTCATAGGATGACAAAACTTCCAACCATCTTGCAAGCTGTCCCTCTGGATTTTTGAAATTCAACAGCCATCTCAATGAGCTATGATCCGTCCGCACAAGGAAAGGCTTGCCGTACAGAAAATGGCGAAAGTGTTTCACGAAGCACACTACAGCTAAAAGTTCTTTCCTCGTGACACAATACCGCCGCTCAGACTTTGAGAGTGTCCGGCTCGCAAATGCAACTGGTCGCTCGACTCCATCTACTTTCTGAGATAAGACAGCTGCCACTCCATTTTCGCAAGCATCAGTATCTAGAATGAACTGTTCGTTGAAGTTTGGGTGAGCAAGCACGGGCGCCTCAGTCAAGCATCTTTTCAACGTGGCAAAGGCAGTTCGACAACTCGTGTCGAAGTCGAATTTTTCTCCCTTTTCAGTCAGTCTATGAAGAGGCTTGGCAATCTTGGCGAAATCGCGAATGAATCGACGATAGTACCCGCACAAACCAAGGAACGACCGCACCTCGCAAAGACACCTAGGTTCCGGCCACTCTCTTATGGCTTCTACCTTTGCAGGATCTGTCCTTATGCCATTCCTAGACACAATGTGACCGAGATACTGAACCTCATCTCGGAACAACTGGCATTTCTTTGGCTTCAATTTGAGGCCTGCTGAACTGAGTCTTGTGAAAACTTGGTCGAGATTATGAAGCATTTCCTCAAAAGTCCGCCCGTGTACAATTACATCGTCTAAGTATATAAGGCATATTTGCCAATTCAATCCAGCCAACACTGTCTCCATCAGGCGTTCAAAGGTTGCTGGGGCATTGCACAGGCCAAAAGGCATGACTCGAAATTCAAACAACCCTTGTCTGGATGAAAACGCAGTCTTCTCTCTGTCCGCCTCATCAAGCTCTACCTGCCAGTACCCTGCGTTAAGGTCCAGGCATGAAAACCACTGTGCACCCGCCAACTGATCAAGAGAATCATCGATGCGTGGGAGCGGGTATGAATCTTTTAGGGTCACATCATTCAAGCGCCTATAGTCAACACAGAAGCGCTTTGTGCCATCTTTCTTGGTAACCATCACGATACCACTTGCCCAGGGGCTTGTGGACGGCTGAATAATTCCACGCCGAAGCATGTCGGAAATTTGTTCATCAATGTCGGCGTTCAAGTACACAGGGGCTCTTCTTAGTGGCTGCTTAATTGGCTGAGCATCACCTGTATTTATCTTGTGTCTAACCACTCCGGTTCTACCCAAGTCCTCATCGCTAGTCGAAAAGGCCGACGAATGCCTGGTCAACAGCTCGGCAACACTCTTCTGTTGCTCTGGCTCCATGCCTTGGACAGAACGTGAGTACAGTTCGTGTAAATGCTTTGGAACGTCGGTACGCTTATTCAGACTGCGATGCCCCAATTCGACCAGAACTGGACTAAGGCTCGCCACAACAGTGTTCTGATGGAGTAGTTGATCTTCCTCTGACACATTCATTATACGGATAGGAACCATTGAAGACCCATCAACCAAGGATCTGGCGACCAGGGACGTTCCTTTCTCTAACATTTTCTTCGAAGGTTCTACCAAGTAAGGTCCAGTACAATCATTTTTATACGCAAGTACGCTTCCCTGCACAACAACCTCTGTTCTAGCAGGTATCAGTGTGTCTTTTGAAAGACGTACTCGGTAACAGCCTCCACTGAATGCTCCTTTTAGCTGTAACAATTTCCCCCTTACTTCGATCTTCTGACGCACTAAATCAAGTTTGCAACAATGAGCTTCCATGAAATCCAGGCCGAGAAGAAGATCACAGTCAATATCAGCCACGACAACCTTTGTAGTCAGGACTTCATCTCCAATCCTCACCGATAGCTCTGTGACACCTTTCACTCGCAACGGGTCCCCTGATGCGGTATACAACTCTGTATCATATGGCATCAACGTGCTTCTTGCTTCCTGCGTGCCAACATTCCACACCCGTGACGATAGAACAGATATTGAAGCACCCGTGTCTATCAGTCCGAGTAAGCTTACTCCTAGGCATTTTGCGGGGAGGTATAATCCACTGCCGATCCTACCAACACTTTCACGCGGCTTCTCTTGCTTTAAAGATGGAGCCTGAGGTTTTTGTCCCCCTCTCCGTCTGAACCTGGTAGGGCAATTCCTCAATACGTGCTCTTTGGAGCCACAACCATAACACCGACGCTCTGAGCCTTGACGCGCCGCACGTTCTGAATGTTGTGGTGTATATGCTCTTTGTTTCAGAATATTCAGCTCTTTACTCATTTCTTGCATGAAGGTCTGAAGCTTCTCCATCTTCTCGAGCAATACATTCTCACTACTGGACACTTGTACGATGCCCTGCCCATTAACCTTCGCTCTCTCGGCTTTGTTGAAAGCCTCTAACTCCACAGCATGGCGGATTGCATCGTTGAGGCTAACTGGCCGTGACTGCTTCACACGGAGCCTCATCTCAACATTATGCAGAGCATCCAGAAACTGCTCTTTGGCCAATGTCTCCCTCACGTCCATGGGAGCCGACGGGTAAGCGAGGTTTGTCAGCCTTCTAATATCTTGGCCTAACTCAGCAAGACTCTCTGAAGCCCGTTGCCGGCGCTCCCTCAGTTGTACTCGATACAACTCTGTCTGGTTTGGTGGAGCAAATCGTTCCTCGAGAGCTAAGACAAGCGAGTCATAGTCTCTCGCGTTCCCAGCTAGATTGCTCAAGACGCCCTGTGCCTGGCCTCTCAGTGACACTGCCAGATACAGCCCTTGCTCCACATACGACCATCCATTGATCGCCGCACAAGTTTCAAAGTGTGCCTTGAAATCTCGCCACGAGCTGACGCCATCGTATGTCGCTGTTTTCACCCGCGTAACGGGTTTCGTTGAGGCCTTTGGCCGTCGAAATGTGATGTTGGCTTCATTGATCCCATGCAACGGAGTCACCAGTGAGTCTTTAGTCCTCCCTGCAGCCTCTGGCGTCCTGGGGACATCAATGCTGATGATACTGGGAGATCTGGCTCCTACATACGCCGGGATTTCTGGGAGCCTACGTTTTTGTTTAGCTTCAGTTGTCCGAGTCGACAACAGCTCTGTATGACTCCCGGGACGCGGCGTCATTTGTGCCTTCATTTCGGCAACCTCACATCTAACAGACAGCAACTCCGCCTCAACTCTTAGGCTTGCATTCTCCAGTTTGATGCGCTCGTGCTCTAGCTTCAACGAAGCCAACTCTTCTTCTAAACGGGACAATCTATCATCGCTCCCCTCCATATTGAAGCCTGGGCGTGACAAGTATGGATGTCACAGTATCCCACCGCTGCCACCAATTATTGTAACGTGCCGAGCGGGGCACGAGTTGCTGGGCGCACACACAGACGGTTTCAATACGACCTAACTACACAAATAAGACTAAGTATGCAAAAACTATATTACACGGTCTGCCTGATCTCAAGCGAACCTATGTGCGCCCGAGCACTACGAAGTAACGGAACAATACAGAATGGAGGGAGCCGACACACACTACACCAAGCCTACTTAGCTAACAGAATCCTACCTAGCACACTAACGCAACACATACAATGCCAGGCACGCACGCTCCTAGTGCAGGATTAAGCGCGGTCTCCCTTCTCGGGGCTTGTACAGCGCGCCTTCGCGAACGATCCCACTCGAAGCCTGACCGGCTTGCACCCACAAGCTCAGAGCACCAGCCCTCTTTAGCTACCGGATTAAGCGCGGTCTTCCGACTCTGGGGCTTGTAGGCGTGCCTTCGCGAACGATCCCACTGCCAAAGCCCACTGGAAGCTTGACCGGCTTGCACCTGCAACCTCAAAAGGCCAGATAGCAGAAGCCTGGATCTCGGACCGCTTATGACTAACCAAGCGATGGTCAGCAAGCAAAATATGAGAGTTTCCTCTCGCATCTCTCGACTTGGAAAAGCTGCAATTATATATCCAGATTTAGTTTTACGTTCCGACAGGTAGATTGTACTATCTAGAAAATTGGACAATTATTAAAGGGGAGTAATTACCTGACTCGGGCGAACTCGTTACTTGCATCGCTTAATTTGCACTACACTTTATCTTTATTTATTGCAATTATATTAAAAATATCTGAAATGCATTGAACAAAAGCGCATTTGTAATTGGTGACAAAACACAATACATAGTACGGATAGAAACGAAGTGAATACAAGAAATGCACGTTCTTCATAATCCCCTAATTTTCACTCTATCCCGCATTACTTTCAAATTTACATTATGAAGTGGTCAGAAAACATGATATCATGAATCCACATGTAATTAATACCTAGGAGAAATCTCAAAGCTATAGTATCGATATAGTAAGAAAATAAACAACACTCTCAGAAAAGATGTCTATTCTGTCATTGTCTTTACGAGAAAGCATCAAGATCAGTTCAATAAATGTGCATCAAATGCACAAATCTACTCATGCTTTATATAGTACATCTATGTATTCCCAAATTCGTTCCATATTATTTAAATTTTAGTGATAAAACAATTTGTTTTGAAACATTTATAATGTGTCACGAAATATCCACCACCTTCCCAACAACTATCTAACCTGTCTATGCTTGGGCTGGCCATCATGTGGGAAACATCTTAATAGCTTAAGGTTCCTGTCAGCCATTACCTGAGGAAGGGTCAGTTGCCTGAGCCTGATCAAATTGAGTCAAATATATCCAAAATTCTCTTGTAGCAAATTGGTGTTAAAGGTGGTATCTGATGTTTTGGGATGGGATAGGGATTTGCCGGCATTTTTGCTGATACTGTGCAGGGACATTTCTATCATTATAGCACAGGGGCACTTATCAGGTGCCAAGGGACTGAACCAAGCCGGTCCATTATACTGACACGATGAGTCAGGTGTAATGCTGTCCCCTTAGCCCCGAGCGTTAGGAGGGAAGCTACTACTACTTTCACTACTACCAACTTTAAAGTATTTGGTTTGACAAGGTCGGGGTTTGAACCCGCGACCTCCCGATCCGCAAGCTGACGCTCTACCAATTGAGATATTGCGGCCGGTCTGATCGTTTGGACCAATTTATTTATTGCATTCAAATAAATTATTGTTACCTTTAAACATCCTGCAAAATTTGGGTGATCAGCTCCGATGTCTTTATTTTTAGTGGAAAGCCCCAGCATGCTTATTTATAATTGTGAAATATTGAACAGCAAAATACTTCTATGTCATGATGTTTACAGTCTAACAATTGGGGAAATATTATTATAAACAGTCTTTGCTTAAATTAAAGTACAAGATTTAGGCAGTAACAATGCACAATTCCCCAGTTCAGGGGTAAATTGCTGGTACCTGAATAGCACACATAGGCCTGTATTCACCAACTATTCTGAAGTAAGAATTGCTCAAGCCATGGATTTCAATCTACAATATCTTCATTATGTATTTAGCTATATGTCTGTATTTTGCATGACACTTTAACTTTGCTACTTTCAGCTTAAAATCCCATTAAAACGTTATAAATAAGCATATATTTGTTGATATGAAAATTGTGACCGGGTCGTAAGTCATGACCTAGGCTTATGAATGGTTGGTGAATACGGGCCATAAAATACAAACACCACCATCATCCACCTACCTCTCATCATGAGAGGCTGTGACAGTGTCACAACTACATATCCCTCCACCATCTGCCCAGGGTGGTATGTGTCACCATGACTGTTCTGTAGAACCACTCGGAACTCATCCAAACCTGGCACCTTCTTCTCCACCGCTTCCTCAACTTCTTTAATATCTCTGGTTGCCATAGAGATTGTAGGTTAAAGAATATCCAAGATTTCCTTTTTAACTAAAGGATCATCATGTGACTATAACAACCAATTATCACACTCATTTAGGTGACATATCAAAGGTTTTACTGTTTCTTGTTAGTATTCAAGAGCTCAGCACAATATATTTTATGATACTCCATGATAACAATTTCATATATTATTCCAACATTTCCTGCAACTTCTCAGACATGGTTTAATTCTTCTTTGAAGAAACATAAAACAGTCACACTGTTCAAGATACTTACTTTTCTAAGTGTCATTTTTACAGCTGTTTGTTATAATCAATTTATAATTCTTTGTTGTTGCTTTCACTTTACAAAATACCATGTTCAGTCATTATTCAATAATGACATTATAACTTCTCGTATCACTCTATCTATTTCTGTCTCTCTACTTGACAGAAGTGCAATCATGTACAAAGCTGATAAAAAATCTTTACAAAGGCATCTATTACTTATAAACAACTTTTTAATCCCAGTGCAATCATGTTTTGTCACTGTGTCATTATAAACTGTCTTTTAAAAAGAATGAAAACATTGTACGGCCGTTCTTGTGTTGACTTTAAAACAAATGGCCAGTTTTGAAAAGGCATTGTTCAGTCAGTATCAGGTATCAACTATTCTTTTCAGATACACAAGCCTGCGAAAGTTTTAACCCTTAGCTTGCTACATTAGTCAATTACCCAAATTAATTCTTAGTTACCTTCCAACATTGACATGCAAAGCTACCCAGTCTTATTGCTAAGATTTGCATAGATCAGCAAATAGTGTAGATACTGATCAGTCTTCTCCTTATATATTAACATATTCTGCAAATAACATACTTAGCTAGTTAAGGATTAATTTTGGATTCTTTTGTGCAGTCAATGAAACAGTATTGAAATCAGTATGTTACAAAAAGAAAGGGACTGTCATTTTAAGACACTATTTTTAGTTTAGTGACACATTCTCCAATTTTTAAGAAATCGATAAGGTTCAAGATAAAAATGTGAAATAGTCTCTAATTTTGAAGCTATTGATGTAAGTTTTTTTCCAGACATTGTTGTTTTTTGTTACATAATATCCATTAACGCAGAAAATATTTGCTTACTTAGTATATTTTGACAGTATCACATAGAGTTCATAAGCTTGTTGACATGCGTTCACTAGGTGTCACGTGAGTAGGCAGTCACGTGACATGAGAGTGGTATACACTGGAGGTAAATCCAGCCCCTTGCCCCAGTTGAGTTCTTTGCTTTTTTGATCTTTGTAGATTACTTATTTATGTGACACATCGTAAACAAATGTTAACAAGCTTATAAAGACTTTGGAAACCGTCAAAAATATTAATATAGGAAATATATACTGTGTGACCCTGTATTGTTGTGTTGTGTGTACATTGTGTGTTCATGTTGAAAGTGTATTTTTGTTTATTTCCAATGTAACTTTGTTCATGATGCTTAATACTCCATTTAGTGTTTTTAGTTAAAACATGTTCCATTTTAAAAATAGATTTAGTTGTTAAGATGTGCATTGAGGTATTAAAATACATATTTTAATATTCATTATTTGGGTAACATTTATTAATATTTTTGGAAATAAAAGCATATATTATTTTTTACAAAAATAAAGTAACTTCCAGGTAAGGATTATTCATAAACAAATTGACGATCAACGTAGGAATATATTTTATTTAAATGAAAATAATATATTTAATATGTAGCAATAGAATTTTTTCCTCATATAACACAGTGACATAATCAATGCATAAATATTTATTCAGTGATAAAAATATATGATAGACAATAACAAAAAGTATTTCATTACTGAATAAAGGTCTCTATTATAGCAATTTATACAATTGCATCTAAAAAGTCCACAATAAAATGATACTGCTGTTATCACAGGTAAACAAGGCCCATATGTAAAGGACATTTCCACACTAACAAAAACAATCTTTTGACACGCAATGTATCCCTGGAATGGTTAGAAATAAATTTGATACACAATTTTGTGCCAATCTTTTTTAAAGTCTAAATTATTATTACCACTGTTTGGTTTCTTCCTCAGTGTTTAATATAAAAATCAATTAAACTACGTAATAATAAATGATGTTTTTTTCCCTTCACAAGTAACTGGTTGGCCAACTTACCAGATCTGTTAATTTAACATGATCTCATTTCCATACAGTGTCTGGAAAGTCTACCTATTAAACATAATAAGCTCAGATTCTTTTTAAGATTAACTCACATTTCTTACAAAATAATGAGGAACTATTTACCATTTTAGAGGGCCACATTTATGGTTACAATATTGTGTCTGATTGAATAAAAACAGTTTTTTAGGCAAAATATTCTTTTCTCATTACCATAACAATTAACTAATACGGTACCCAGCCTTTCTGACTCTAGATGGCTTCCTTTCCTCCATTTACTCTACTTTATATACAGTCGACCTTCATTTATTCAGACTCGTGTTATCCGGAGCTGAGGCATTATTTGAAGTAATTTGTCGGTCCTGTTTTCTTGCTTATATAATGAAATGTAAAATACCTCTGATTATTTATTTGCATTATCTAATGTTTCTGCATTATTCAAAGTCAATTTCGATCCCCAAAGTACAGTTTTAATGCTTTCTTCACACATACTATCCAAAGCTCGATCGCATCACTGGTCGGCCATTGTCCTTGTCAAACTGTGAACAGAGGTAACTCAAGTAACATCGATGTTTGTATCCGTTAATTGGTTGGTTAAAGATGTTAATTGGATATGATGGTTGATTTGTTTGACAGTCAGTTCCAATATATCATCAATTAAAGAGTGTGACAATCCAATTAAAGATTGGCTCATATTTGCTTTGTCTCCCAGATGCATTGCAAACTGTCAAGGTGGTTTGCGCTCCCGACTACTTCGAAAAACCGAAGTTCGACTTTCTTTGAGGGTGTCAGTATAGTTCCACCCGTTAAGAGTCTGCATGGCTATAAACAAGCTAACTAACAACCTTACTTTACCCTTACTTTTCATCACTTAATAATAACCCAGACTTATTCTTAGTCATCTTCTTAAAATCAAGATGCAAAAGATGCCTGGGCATGTTGTTACATACTCAGGAGTGAATAGCACACATCCTGATCACACAGCTCCCAATAGGAAGTTGACTGATCTGGATCTACAATTCTGCCTAAGCTTTATAAATACTTTTTCAGCAAGGTAAGAGACAAAAACTTTACATTCACCCTGCACTAGAGGGCAACTTTTCCTGCCATTATTTGATTGAATGCATGTTCATCCAAGGTAAGATAACTCTGTGTTGGTGGATGAAGATAATACACCTGATCTGATATTTTGCTGATATCAAACCCTTCCTTCACAAGGTTCATCTTCTGCTGTTTAAAGGTGGAAGTCATATCAAACTGTCCTTGGATGCGTATGAAGCGCGGTCGAGCATACGCAGGGAGACTTGCACGTACATGGTCAGAGAGTTGTGTCAGCTTGGCTGGACTCAGCTCTAGACAGCCAGCTGGGTTCAAGTGCAGCGCGACCATACCTGCCCGACCCTCATATCCTGCAAATTAACAGAAAAAATATGCTTTAATAGGAAAAGAAATCACTCTAATAGCAATTGCCCAATAATAAATAGGCATTAATAATACAACAAACCACCAAAATACAAATTCTGCTGGACTTCCAAATCCTTTTTTAAATAACAAAACATGTTAAAATACAAAGGTAAAATGCTTTATTTGCTCCCTCTATACTGTATTTTTTTCAAATGAAGAAACAATGGTTAACATTTACAAACAAGATGCATTTACTAATAAACTGTCAAATCAGGGACTTAATGTCAGCCTAGGCTCTTAAATTCTGGATTTAATGAGGAAAGTACCAAACAAATGGATAGCAAACATGCATAACCAGAAAAATACTTCGATATCACAAGCTATGCTGAACCTCTCAATCATATTGTTAATAATGAAAATTGCACATCATGTTACATGTATCATAGATAAATATCTAGTATTGATAGTGTTACCAATAAGGTTAGACAAGTGTTAGGAAAATAGCCATATTGCTTTGTGAAGAAGTAAGGCAAAAATATTTCCTGGATGATTTTTGTTCTTATGGGCAATTAGTATTTTGCAGAACGTAATGAAACAAGTGATAGGGTACATTATGTACCAATGGGGAATGTCAGATTCTACTTCTCCTATCTGTAGAATCTGACATTCCACGTTTGGTACCCTATCACTTGTTCCTTCCTAATCCTCTAAATATTAATAGCCTTCTTATAAAAAAACATTTTACATTCTCCCAGGAATAAAATGGCCTCTGTGTTTGCTCTAGAGACAATGTAGGTGCAAATTATTTCATTGTATAAGATAAAAAGTTTTTACTGTTATTATGATACATTTATTTTTAAGCAATACAGAATCAAAGTAATTTGTTTACAACTACATGCCAAGGTACAAAGACTTGTTGCTATAGAGTCAGTAGCAAAACATGAAAATCCTGTTAGGTGTTGTCTGATCTTGATCTGTAGTCATTAGCAACACATTGCTAAATGGTACAGCTACAACAAAATATTGAAGAAAAAAAAACAATGATGGAGAGATAGAGAGACAGATAGAGAAACAGAGAGAGAGGATATGGAGAAAGAGAGGAGATGGAGAGAGAGAGGAAGTGTGAGAGAGGAGAGGAGAGAGAGAGAGACAGAGAGGGAGGAGAGGGAGCGAGATTAATATCAAGCTATTTTATTTTTTTGCTGAAATCTATGTACAGCATATTCAAATATATGTCTACTTTTTATTACATGAGATAAAAATGACAATGTAAACGCATTATAAAGAGTACTGAGTTATAAATATTTTAAATGACTACGTTTTCATATTGTTTTTCTCTGTCATTTAGTAAAAAAAAAGGAAACAGTCATTTTGCTATTATCATCTGACAAAATTAAACAGTTTTTAATTTTCCCAAAGCAGTTACTTCCCCTTATATTAGTACAGTAACAGTTCAAGTAGCAAAGCGTGACCTCAGAGCACACGCAGGAAACAGTCAAAACTATTGACCGGTCAACAGTTTGCAAATGGGGATCGTTTTTAGAATTTCAGAAAACAGTAAAAAATACCAAATACGTTTATATAAGGAATTAGGTAATAATATATTTTGATTCTTCCTTTACTGACATATCTTGCAATGAAGGAGGTGTATATATATACTTATGTATAACATATACACAAGATCTAACCTGGAATAGAGACACCATACACATTTGCATCATGAATGAAACTGAGATCTGTAAGGACGTTGCTGACTTCTGTGGTCGACACATTCTCACCCTTCCATCTGTTGGTATAGACAAAAAGAATTATCTTAAAAAAAGATAATAAACATAAAAAAATATGCGGCATTAGTGAGGCTTTAATCAACAACATTTAATGATTGATCAGAAAACAAACAAAAACCTTGTTATGTATAAAGTGTATATCTTGGGACCTGGCTGAATTGGATCTACACAATAAACTGTGCCTAGCAGGATAAGAGCTAACAGCACAAGGAATGTTAGGTTTTATAACTCAGAGGGCCAAGAGCACAAGTGACCAGGCCTCCCCCAAGAAGGACACAGCAGCATACTGAGTCACTGTTGTCTAATAAGAAGATATCTGTTTGATTCAACATGTATTTTTCAGTATGATGGGACATCTATGAAGTGTATGAGAATTAAGTTCTGTTGTTCAATGCTAAGCTTTTGATGTTTTGGTCATGCTTCTCAATTTATAGTTTTGTGCCGTATTTATGGGTGCTGTTAAATCAGTAAAGGTAACTTATTATGGCTTAATACCATCTTTGTATGATTGATTCCTTTTTGCTGAGCTTTTAAACTTAATAAAATATCTAATTGCACATATCACAGCCAATATATCAAAGCTAATATATCTGCAATTTAAATCAGCCATTTCTCTCCATAAACAAAAAAAAAAAAAAAAAAATCAAAACAGTACCTGAATGTATCGCCGACCCTGTCACTAAAGTAAAGGTAATATTCTTTGTCGACATACATAAGGTCGCCTGTGTTGAAGTACTTATCTCCCTTACGGAACACGTCAAACAACATTTTCTTCTCTGTATCCTGCTTACGTCCCTTGTATCCTCGGAATGATGTACGATTCTCAATCAGCTCAACAATCAGCAGCCCCACCTCCTCTGAAACATTAAATTACAAAAATGGTCGTAAAGAAGTTTTCAAGAAGTTCTAAAGTACAATTTCCCTCCCAGATGATTCCCCACGTACCATTTTTGAAAAGCAGAACAAATACAGTTCACTTTAGTCTTTTTCAAAATTTGAAACAATGATATTAACACACTATAATAGACACAACTTTTATGTCCACATGGTGACAATTAAAACAAATTAGAATATTCATCTTAATAACGTGTTACTTCTCGTTTTGACTAAAGAAGAAAAGAATGAAGAGGGGATTTGTCAGACAAAGAAGGGCAAAAAATGACAGGAAGGCATTAGTCTTAGTGGATATTTGATAAGAGCCAATTTTAATTTAATAAAATAATACATGAGGGGATTTGTCAGACAAAGAAGGGCAAAAATAACAGGAAGGCATTTGTCTTAGTAGATATTTGATAAGAGGCTATTTTAATCCAATAAAGTATGAGAGTTGAAAAAAACTTGTTACCTGTGCCTGTTGCAATACACCAGCCTTCCTTGTTGCGTACTGGGGACTGACTGAGATGGTCATACTGTATAAAGGCTACAGGAGCTTGTGTCTTCCTCTAATGGAGAAGGTTTTACATGTTGGTTTTGTTTTATGAAATGGCTGCAACACATTTGTGGTCAAAATACAATTTTCAGCCATTACCTATGGATGAAGATAAAGAACAAGAAATGTGGCCATGCCATAAAACCAGGTTTTCAATGATTTAAAATTTAACACAAATTATTAAGAGGAAACTGTTTGTCAAGTTTTAGTAACAATGTCCTTGACCCGAGTAGACCCGAATCCAATCACAAGCTAGGTCTTCATCCAAGCTTGCTATATCCAAAGTTTCAGCAAGATTTGTTAATTCGAACTGAAGTTATTGACCAGAAACTGTTTTTCTATTTTTAGTAACAGTGATCTTGACCTTGATCCAACTGGCCCCAAACCCAATCCCAAGCTATGTCTTAATGCGAGTTATTGACCGGAAACCCTCTGTATGACGTTGCCCATCTGCCTGTCATACCCCAATATAATAACCATGATTTTTGCTGAAAACCTGGTTAAAAATGTTTGGTCAATTCACTCTTATGCACCACAGACAAGCTGGGAGACCTCCCAACATTAGGTTTTCACCCCAACCAGGACATGAACCCCTATGCATATGTAATAGTATGTCTAGACACTAAGTAAAACTGCATGGATAAATCTTCTTATTCTTGATTAGATTTTCAAATTCAAGAGTTTATTAAAATTTTAAAATGTTAGTAAATATGTAATCAAGTTATAAATGATGGTATGTTCCTTATCTTTAAAAGTAAAACTATACTTGTAAAATGCTGAAATATCACACGTATTAAATAGCATTCAATTATGTATACCATGAATGCTGTTCTTTCGGAAAATAGTTTTTTAATTTATTCAGCAAATTTATTATAGTTTTCATGTTGCTTACAATTGATTGGTTTATTCAGGTGATGAATGAGTTAATGTTTTTATGATTTTATATATTTCAAGCATGTCAAATAAATTTATAATATAATAATAAAATTAAAATAACCAACTTGTATTGGTGAGGACCTGCCACAAGCACCAAGTTTATTGGTGATGTTCACAAAACCTATAGGTGCCTCTGTGGCACCATAGAACTCCATGATGCGTGGGATGTTGAAACGCGTTTGGAACTCCTGCCAGATGTCCTTCCGTAGCCCGTTACCATAGGCAACCCGAACACTGTGCTGCCCATCCAACTTAGACTGTCATAAGAAAACACTTGTTTTATTATAATTTTATATACATGTATATACATATGTTTAAAGAAGTGTGACAAGTACTTAATGAAGTCATAACTTATGAAAGAAGCTTTCTTAATATTGCAAGTACTTAAAGGGACTCTATTGAATTTGGCCAAAACCTACTTATTCGAAAACAAGTGTTGTTTTTTTAATTTAACTGATTAAAGGAACAGTAATATATAATTAAAAGATAACAAACATGACAAGAAAAATGCCTATAAATAGGTGATAATGTACTTCAAGCCACAAAAATGGATAGTAATGTTTTTGTTGATTTGAAAGTCTCTTCATACAGAGGCGACAGTAAGTTCAAACTAGATTTGTATTGAAATGTTTAGTAATTTTTTAAACTCACACTATGCTTTCAATGGATACTTTACAGTAAAATCCAGTAGGCTTTCTTTAATGCAAGGGACAAGTATTGTGGATTAGTTAAATGAAGTTTTAAACAACAGTGCTGAGAGTAATGCACAGCACCATCTTATAACATTGCAAAGAAAGATAGATGAATGCAAGAATAATGCCTGTGACTACTTCATGACAACGCAAATGGGAGTTATCCAGAACTGTATTTCTTACTTTTCTTAAGAAACTTATATAAAAAGGTTTTTGAAAATTAGACATTAACACATGTTTGAGCTTAAAGAGAAAAAGTAATTTATAAAAGTTGCAAGGCAGTGCCGTATAATTCATCTTAGCTATAAATGGTGACTTTCGATATTTTGTTACGTATGTATTGTGTCTAATGTAATGACTTAGGTAGAAGGGTGACTGACCGGTGGTTGTGCCAGCAGATATCGACACAGTTCTCCGATATATTGTATCACTGTGACCTTGTGGTGTCGACACTCCTCCCAGAAATGAGATGCCGAGAATTTGTCACGCAGCAACATTGCACCACCTGATAGAGTTATTAAGGCAGTCAAGAGTTACACCAGTTTACATTTGCATGAGAGGCAGGTGTTAACTTCTTATTAACATTACGTCATATCAAAACTGAAAAAAGGAAAAGCCTAAGTTGTTCAGAATATAGGTTCCACTTGCAGATACTTTTTTAAAATTTTGTACTGCAATTTTGATTCTCAGAATACTTCTTAGTGTGATATTAAGGTACAGTTATGGTACAATTCCTAATTGTTGTACACTGTTATCCTGAAAAGGTTAAAATATAACATAATACATGTGTACAGTGAAGTGTTTAAGACACTGTATGTTACCCAGGCTTCATTATTACTATATTTATTTTATCAGTAAGTCCTAGTTAGTGACCCTTGATGTGTGTGTGATCAGTTTATGTTTATGTTTATTGGGTTTATCCTCCCACCAACAGTATTTTAGTTATCTGGAGATGTTGTCCAATTGAAGCAATATAGTGCTTCCTTCAATGTGTATAGCATGCCATTAACACCTGGCATGATACCACACCCAGTCACACTATCCTGACACCGGGCCAACCAGTCGTGGAACTACCCTTATATTTGCTTGAGCATTAGCAAGGGAGCTATCCCACTACCATTTTTAACCACTTTGGTATGTCGTGGCCCCGGATCAAACCCGGGGTCTCCCATACCTGGAGCCGACGCTCTACCGATTTCGCTACCATGTGTGATCAATCTTGTTGTGTCAAGTCATGTGCGTCCAATCTCTGTGAACTGTACATAATATATTCTGTCCTGAGTAAGTGCTTCGGTCTGGAACTGGTTTGGTGGCTTATCAAAAAAAGGCCATAAGAATATAAAAATACTAACCAGTCAGTATTGATACATTTTCTTCTCAGAACTAATATTTTCAGGTAACATCACTTTTGGGCTAGGTCTTTGACCACATAAGATGCATTTAGAGTTTTCTATTGGGATATTTAATTTTAATAAATGCTTTAATGCCACTGCCCATTTTTTTAAAAATCTTATTTTATACTTCTGATTAATAATGAAATAAAGACAAATGAATCTGCACTGGTATAGTTATCTTTAACCCAGTCAACATGTATAAGAGCAATCTAAACTAAAGCTGAAGGAAAATCACAAGTAAGACAGGGTTCTGCAAATAGTACCATGTATGTCCCGATGCATATCTTGGTTTAGAAAAGTCAAGTGTTTACCAACTTTAGGCAAATAATTTCTGGGATTCTCTACTGCTTAATCCCTTTAGGAGTCTTTTGCACTGCTAAGTCATGAGCTGTTTTAGGTTTACGTCAAGATTTTATGACAGAATATCAGAATAACACTGTTACATATAGACATTTGTCAAAAGACAGAAGATAATAGAAAATAAAATAATGTTAAAATAAGTAAGTGTAAATAAAACATCAGTTGACATTGGCAGTTCTAAAGAAGAATTTATACACATGGCTTTCTGTCTTGTGTGAAGTATTTAAATCATTACATGGAAAAATGATGACAGCTAGACAGGTACAAGAAAATATCAAGACAATAGTCTGTTCATGTAATTTAATGATACTGGTTGTAGCTACCATTAATCATTTAATTAATAAGTACTGTATTTGACGAAGGTGTATGGTATATCACATTTCATCAAAGATTGTCCCATCACATCACATAGGTAGCATACATGTGAACTTTGTCTGAGGCCAAAGAGGGAGATTTTCTCTTGCAAAGTGGGAGATTTGTTATTTTCATATAAACAAAGAAGGAAGTTATCTGTTTCCAGGTAGGGAGATATCTGAAAATGTGTAAAACACCCCTTATTTTAAAATAATTTTGAACCTTAAAAGAGGGAGTCTCCCTCCAAGAGCGGGAGAGTTCACACAAAGTACGAAGCAGAGGCACATTTAAACACAAGATGTTAGCTAGGTTGCAAAAGCTGCAAATCTCTATGTACTACATCTCTGGATTATTATAAAGGAATTTGAAAATGTTCAAATGAAGGAAACCTTTAAATTTAATATTACCAGAAATGAATTTATAAATAACTCACCATGTAAAATAACAGCATGAAATCCTAATAGAAGTCCAGCTGAGTGGTAGAGAGGAAGCGTTGTATAGACAATATCATCAGATGTCATGCCAAACAATGAAAAGGAATAACCAACCAACAAACTGCGAGCATGATCCACAATTGCTGGCTTCGGCAGGCCTGCAAAAGAGGTCAGGGTTATTTACAGGAAGAATGTAAATTGTGTTTCACAACAGAATAATAATCATATATCCTTATCTATATTATTATGAAATAATTTTTAAGAAGGTTTTCTTAGAATGCTTCTTAGGTATATGACGACTTCAACATGAATATCAATTGTAAAGGCTATGTGGAGGTAGAGTTTATTTTGCTCTAAAAAGGATGCTGCCTGGAAATTGGCAAACAAAATGACATTTCACTTTTTTTCAATAAGGACGATACCTGTTGTTCCAGAGGTAAAGATGAGCAAATTTGTTGTAAATGGGGTGACATGTTTCCTGATGGATCTATCTACTCCATCACTGGACATTCGAGACATGACTGTGTCCAAGGATATCATGAATGCAGGTTTATGCTCAAGACATGGGCCCTGGATGTATGTACTGATCCCAGACAGGTCATCATGGATGTCAGCCACTGCTTGAACTAGGGCATCACCTTGGAAGAGAAACATGTGGGCAGTTACCTTGGAGAGAAATAACAATGGTGTCACTTTTGAGAGAAATAACAAGGGGTCACCATGGACAAAAATACTTACAGCAACACATTGGAGAGAAATAACTAGGTTGTCACCTTGGAGAGAAATACTCAGGGAAACATCTTGGAGAGAAATAACTAGGTTGTCACCTTAGACAGAGGAAACAAGAAACGTGGCCATGCCACGGAACCAGGTTTTCAACGATATAACAATTTAACACAAATTATTTTCTATTTCTAGTAACAGTGATCTTGATCTGGCTGGCCCCAAATCCAATCCCGAGCTAAGTCTTCATGCAAGCTTGCTTTATCCAAAGTTTCAGCAAGATTGGTTTATCCAAACTGAAGTTATTTACCGGAAACCCTTTGACGCCAAAACCTGCCCCCCTGCCCGCCATACCCCAATCTAATAACCAGGATGGTTAAAAAAACAACCATGGTATCAAGTAAAACAGAAAAAAACTAGGGCATCACTGTGGTAAGAAATAACTACCAGTATGTCATCACTTTTGAGAGAAATAACTAGGGCATCACTTTGGAGAAGAAACAACAAGGACATCAATTGGAGAGAAATAACAAGGATATCACCTTGAAGAGAAATAAACTTTGACATTACCTATGAGAAAATTAGGAGGGGACAATTTGATGTTATATTGTGAAAAAGAAAGTTCAGTTATAAGATTTTGATTGGAGAAAGAGGGTACAATCAGAGATTTTGATGTGTATTCAATCAACCAAAGGTTATGATTGGAGAAAGAGAGTACAAGCAGAGTTATTGAGTGGAGAGAGAGAAAGAGAGGGAATGGGGTAACAATCAAGGGTATTGAGTGAAGATAAAATGGGCATCCAAATTTTGTTATAAAGAGGTTACAATAAGAGGATATGATTGCAGAATGAGAGTCAAGTAAGAGTCCTTTTCTGAAGTAGATTGGAAAAGAGATGCCAACACAGATATTAATTGAAAATGGGGGTACAGAGGGGTTGATTAGGTAAGGAAGTAACACAACTGAGGAGTATTGTTGTAAGTAAGGGGTTACAGTCGGAGGTTTAAATTACAATTCTTGGTTAAATTTTGTTGATGTAATCACCAAAAAATGTCAGACTTGAGAAACATTGCAATATTAATTGCTAGAGTGATTTGAAGTTTTGTGAAGGATGCTTCTTTTTCTTGAGTATTCCAAGTTTAAAGGACATCAAACCAGGGACACGTATGTGTACATACCTTGTCCAACCAGTAGGGTTTTGGCCCCACAGACTCTGATACAGTGAGCGAGGGATTTGTTCCGAAGATTGAAGTTGATCGTTGCTATCTCCACCCCAATCTTCATCAGACCTATAACATATATCAGTTTATTAGTTTTTTATTGCTATATTTTGTTTACAAGTGAAATTTACTCTTATTATTCAATTAACATTGTTTTTATTATGTCTCTTGTGAGGAGGCTTGTTTTATTTTTGCAAAAACATGATGATTTTTTTCACTTGAAGAACTTCTGAGAGGGCTTCAGGCTGCAGCATACACTTAAAATCATATCTGTCAAAGGAAATAAAAATGGAAAACTGTTCGAGCATTATGATAAAAATTAGCGGATATAAAATTAAATGTATTTTTTTTATATATAAGTATAAATATAAAAATACCTTCTGTCAAGGGATATATTTTTTAAATGGAAATTTTTCATTGTAATTCATGTATCAACAAACAAACATGACAATGTATGAGTGCTCTAGTGGTGAAAAGATATATACAGTGTGACATAATGTAGATTCTGAATAATGCAAAGAAACAGAAAAAAGAATGACACACAATTGAGTAAATCAATTAAAAATCAAAATATCAAACCATTGTTGTAATCCTTAAAATAAAAATACACAAAAAAGATGTTTGGAACTTTCATACTTTATAACAGAAAGCAGACAATATACCACTGAACCAGTTTGTTCTTCAATAATAAGCAATGTAGAAACTGTAGCAGATTAAACATTTTAAAGTTTCAATCCATTTGTGAAAAATTTAAAATTAAGCAAAAGAAAATAATCAATGGCAGTTTAATTTTGTTTAGCCATACCTTTGCATTAACAAAGTTGTCATAAAAATTAACAGATATTAGTATATGTTATTAACAGAACAGAATTCTATTCATTCAATTTGAACATAAAACAGTTCATTGTAAATTATTTTTTCAATATTTACTGGATTATACCTATAAAATGATGCGAAAGAAATGACAGTAACTCACCTAGATATGTATACACAAAAGCTGGTTCATTGTAGATGATCATTGCCACCGCAGAGCCAGGCGTGACGCCAATTTCAACCATGGCTCGAGCCAGCTGGTTGGCCTTTTGGTCCATGTACTTATAGCTGTACTTCTTATTGCCATAAATCAACATACATCTGTCGGGAGCAGTGCGGACATGGTCTTCAAATATGTCCACCAGGAACTTCTGAGCCATGAGATTTTTCATGGGCGCTTGGCCCACTTGTTTACTTACACGGGTGTAGAGCCAATCCAAGTAGAAGTTGGGCCAGTACCGGCGCAGGAATATATAAAGAGCCCCAGACGCACCCAGTAGACTGAGAAGGAGAGGTAACATGATTGCTGAAGGTGTTGTGGTCCTGGTAGATACTGGAAAGGGTAACATACAACTAAAATTTAAATGAACAAAATATTTAATCGAGCAATAACTCACACACAGAAGCACTGAGTAGACCATGAAGCCAAGTGGCTTAATGGGACTTGGACCTTCAAGATTCTTAATTCTAGATATTGAAAAAGAAAGAAAATGCAAAAATGATTGGAAGATAAATTAACAAAAACATCAAATAGACATTTTATTGTACTAAAATACACATCCTGATGCGCAAGAGGCTCATAACAGAAAAGTGGCAATATGTGCATAATGAGAAATATACCATCTCAATCTTAGATTAAATTGATGAAAAAGAAAATCAGTTTGTTCAAAGATTGTGTACCAGTACTTTGTTGTTACAGATGAGTTCTCTAGACACAAAGTACAAGTGATGGCTCAAGTAGTTGTGAACATTCTAAATCTTGAATCCTAGCTGATGCACAATATAATGACAAAATAATAAAGAAAATTGACAAAAAACCCACAAACAATAACATACATTGACTTGTACATTGTAGCTGTATGCAAGACATTCAGTCTAATGCATCAGATGCAGAAAACAGATGGAACAAGCATTTGATAGTATTGCGGGCAATACAGTAGTCCCCTACCGGTCCCTCAAAAAGTTATGGGCCGGACACGATTTTGCTTCAAGGTCATGCTGTGACCTTGACCTTCAAGGTAGCGACCCAAATCTTGCTCGCGACACGTCATCTCAATATGGTGATCATTTCTGTGAAATAGTTTTAAAATCCGACTTCAAATAACGAAGTTATGGGCCGGACATGATTTTGCTTCAAGGTCATGCTGTGACCTTGACCTTCAAGGTAGCGACCCAAATCTTGTGCGTGCATATTGTACACATTGCTACCTATTAACATACCAAGTTTCATGTGCCTAGCTTTAATAGTTTTTAAGTTATCAAAGGAACCAGATTTTTAGCAGACAGACAGACAGACAGACGGAATGACGGACTGAGGGTAAACCTATAGTCCCCTCTGGTGTAAACACCGGTAGGGGACTAATAAAGGCAACAGTAGTCTTTATCTTACTAGTTCTTAGATTCTATATGTTGAAATGAAAGATTATAAAACCACAAATATTTTTACTGGTTTTTATAACAATCCAAGATAGGTCTGATCCATAAAAATCTGAACTATTTTTCTCACACTAACTTTAGGAACTTCCTTATATTTTAAAATATTCTCTCACTTAAAAAACCCAAAGAAATCCCATCAATATCTCCTTTAACCAAAGGAAGCTTCTTTTATCTTTAGAAATCTTTTAAAATTCAAAGATATTTCTCATTTAAGGTAGTGCAAATGTAACGCTGCACCTCTAATTGAAGAGTATCAAAATTAGGGCTAAAATGCTTCAAATCTGGGAGTTGAGGGTTCGAATCCCAGTATGGGCACAAACAGTCAACTTTTTTTTCTTTCTACTTTTGCACTTTTACAATAATTTCTGCATCACTCTATTAGATAAAGAAGGAATCTTGTATATTTTTTAAATTTTATTTTTGTAAATGAATTTCAATTGTTGATTTGCGCTAAATTTGATTAGAAATCTGTTTTCTGGTATATTCAATATTTAAAAAATCAAAACCATGTGATGAAATTTATTTTTGATTTTGCATTATCAACCAAAATACTTTATAGACCATGCTGGGCAAGTCTGAAATCAATCGTGTGGCTTTCAAGAGCTCTGTGGTTTTTGTAATAAAGAGCAATAAGTAGAAAATCGAGAAAATCAGTCTTAAATGAGTTGGGTTTGTAAACTAACAAATTACATATTTGGGATAGCTTAGTCAAACCAATCAAGTAACATGTTTGGTTCGTTTATATAATGCTGTATATTGTTTCCAAATGATACTAAATATCAAAACACTTCTCCTTAGGAGGATATAACATAATATTTGGAGTTTGATTATTCCTAAAAAGGAGACACCTTTAATACCAATTTTAGAAAACAAAAAATATCCATTCATTCAAAATTGGATAGATGGTTTTCTTAAAATTTGGCATACACATCTACATTAAAGTATTCAACTCCTTTTTATTTATTTTTTATTACACTTGCTTTACCATAAGAAAATGCAATTAAGATTTTTAACATTTTTTATGATTCAACCCAACAAATTTAGAATATTTAGAATAAATGGCAGCATGGTAGCTAAATGAATCAAGGAACTTCAACATATTTGATACAAGATTATGAAAGAGAAGAAAAGATGAATATAATGGTTAAAAATAAATTAACAAAAAAATACCCACATTCAGTTGCACCTTTCATTATTTCAATTCAAATAATTAGTCTAATGCATACAGGACTAAATGCTTAAGAAATTTTACATGTGTTATCTGATGTCACCACATTCTGGTTTAATATATTTTAAGAAAGGGCCATAACTCTGCTAATATTGAGTGAAAAGTAACACAAATTGAAGTTGTCATGTACTTTGATATAATACTGTAATATTTTCATACTTAAACACAATCTGAGTATGTTTTCCTCTGGATAAAATGTCACCAGATAAAACTACTTAGATTGTAAGGGTTTGTAAGAGATCAGATTAAGATAAAATTATTTAAGACAGGGTTAAAGCAGTTTCCATCACCCATCTGTACCCATTGCTTTGCTTGATAGTGTATGTGAATGTAGAGATAAAGGAATGTTTACCACATGTTTCGGATGATGGGGTTAAAGCAAACATACTGGTATAAAATCTTAAAAACCATGAGAATTTATCAACTGGACAAGTCTGAAAATTATTAAGATGTGCTATCCAGAAACAAATTTATTGAGCAGATTTTATAAATCAGTAGATAAAACCCAAAATAATTAATTTTTTTTGCAAGATTCCACTGAGGTCAAAATTTGGATTGCCTCTTTCTTTGTGGTTCATGATCTAACAAGAAAACTCCTTTAGTCTTTGTATAATTTAATGTACACATAAGAGACGAAATTTATTGACAGTCATGCAGCTTTGTTAAAACTAAAAGTTTTATAAAACTTAATATCAACAACTAACACATTATTATATCTGAAAGAAGATCTTAAAGCATGAGACGTAACAAGTTTGAAGATGTAGAAAAAAATCCTACTCCATCCACATTGTTGAATCAGCTTAACTCTTAGCTTGCTACATTTATTAATAACCCAGACTCATTCTTAGTCATGTTCTTGCATGCAAATGTGCCTGGATATATTGCTAGAGATTCATCAGCAAATAGTGTAGATCCTGCCAGACATCTACTTATCTGGATCTACACTATTTGCCCATCAAATAAATATACGTGTTTAGCATGCTGATGGTTACAGGTCCAGTAATCCAGTTGGATACTTTGCTCCAAAAGAAAACCTTGTTTGACTGCATTTACTAAAAAGCTTAGTAAAACTTTATAACTAATGACACTTATAACTCCCCAAACATCGGTCTTCAAATAGCTATTTCATCTTTTTCTTGATCAAAATCTGCTGCATTATTTAAGCAATACAATTAAAAAGTAACTTTTGAGACAATTCTTTTAACAAAAATTGTTGAGATGTTCATATCTAATAAAGTGCAACAAAAATATATATTAACTGTTCCTGCAGCATATAAATGAATGGTCATGAGACATTGAATCCTCATTTTGCTATTTTCAGTAAAACTAATGAATTTGATAATGAGATTTTATTTTATTCCATTAATTTTACATGAACAAAGATTTTCATATAATTTTCTTAATTTTGAAAACTGTTAACAAGATGCCAACGATGTTGGTTCATATTGAAAAAGTGTATAGGAAGGAAAACCTTGTTCCACTATAACTGCTGCAGTAAATTCAGTTAACCCTTTTATTTATAGTATATGTATATGATTTTGAAACTTTATCCAATTCTTTTGATTTTGTGTAAAACAGTTCAAGTATTTCTAATACATGTATGTTTTATCATTTAACAGTGAAGACATTTTCAAACCAGTCAACAAATTAATCCCACTCAGTGCAGAGTTTAACAAAGATAAGACAAAGGCATAAAATTGCACATGCATGAGTGAAAGAGTGGCACATGCATGAGTGAAAGAGTGGCACATGTATGAGTGAAAGAGTGGCCCATGCATGAGTGGAAGAGTGGCACATGCATGAGTGAAACAGTGACACATGCATGAGTGAAAGAGTGGCACATGCATGAGTGAAATCGTGGCACATGCATGAGTGAAAGAGTGGCACATGTATGAGTGAAATAGTAGCACATGCATGAGTGAAAGAGTGGCACATGTATGAGTGAAATAGTAGCACATGCATGAGTGAAAGAGTGGCACATGCATGAGTGAAACAGTGACACATGCATGAGTGAAATAGTGACACATGCATGAGTGAAAGCGTGACACATGCATGAGTGAAATATTGGCACATGCATGAGTGAAAGAGTGGCACATGCATGAGTGAAAGAGTGACACATGCATGAGTGAAAGAGTGGCACATGCATGAGTGAAAGAGTGACACATGCATGAGTGAAAGAGTGGCACATGCATGAGTGAAAGACTGACACATGCATGAGTGACAGAGTGGCAAATGCATGAGTGGAAGAGAGGCACATGCATGAGTGAAAGAGTGGCACATGCATGAGTGAAAGACTGACACATGCATGAGTGACAGAGTGGCACATGCATGAGTGAAAGAGTGGCACATGCATGAGTGGAAGAGTGGAACATGCATGAGTGAAAGAGTGGCACATGCATGAGTGGAAGAGTGGCACATGCATGAGTGAAAGAGTGGCACATGCATGAGTGAAAGAGTGGCACATGCATGAGTGAAAGAGTGACACATGCATGAGTGGAAGAGAGGCACATGCATGAGTGAAAGACTGACACATGCATGAGTGACAGACTGACACATGCATGAGTGACAGAGTGGCACATGCATGAGTGAAAGAGTGGCACATGCATGAGTGGAAGAGTGGCACATGCATGAGTGAAAGAGTGGCACATGCATGAGTGGAAGAGTGGCACATGCATGAGTGAAATAGTGGCACATGCATGAGTGAAAGAGTGGCACATGCATGAGTGAAAGAGTGACACATGCATGAGTGAAAAGTGGCACATGCATGAGTGGAAGAGTGACACATGCATGAGTGGAAGAGTGGCACATGCATGAGTGAAAGAGTGGCACATGCATGAGTGAAATAGTGGCCCATGCATGAGTGGAAGAGTGGCACATGCATGAGTGAAACAGTGACACATGCATGAGTGAAAGAGTGGCACATGCATGAGTGAAATCGTGGCACATGCATGAGTGAAAGAGTGGCACATGTATGAGTGAAATAGTAGCACATGCATGAGTGAAAGAGTGGCACATGTATGAGTGAAATAGTAGCACATGCATGAGTGAAAGAGTGGCACATGCATGAGTGAAACAGTGACACATGCATGAGTGAAATAGTGACACATGCATGAGTGAAAGCGTGACACATGCATGAGTGAAATATTGGCACATGCATGAGTGAAAGAGTGGCACATGCATGAGTGAAAGAGTGACACATGCATGAGTGAAAGAGTGGCACATGCATGAGTGAAAGAGTGACACATGCATGAGTGAAAGAGTGGCACATGCATGAGTGAAAGACTGACACATGCATGAGTGACAGAGTGGCAAATGCATGAGTGGAAGAGAGGCACATGCATGAGTGAAAGAGTGGCACATGCATGAGTGAAAGACTGACACATGCATGAGTGACAGAGTGGCACATGCATGAGTGAAAGAGTGGCACATGCATGAGTGGAAGAGTGGAACATGCATGAGTGAAAGAGTGGCACATGCATGAGTGGAAGAGTGGCACATGCATGAGTGAAAGAGTGGCACATGCATGAGTGAAAGAGTGGCACATGCATGAGTGAAAGAGTGACACATGCATGAGTGGAAGAGTGGCACATGCATGAGTGAAAGACTGACACATGCATGAGTGACAGACTGACACATGCATGAGTGACAGAGTGGCACATGCATGAGTGAAAGAGTGGCACATGCATGAGTGGAAGAGTGGCACATGCATGAGTGAAAGAGTGGCACATGCATGAGTGGAAGAGTGGCACATGCATGAGTGAAATAGTGGCACATGCATGAGTGAAAGAGTGGCACATGCATGAGTGAAAGAGTGACACATGCATGAGTGAAAAGTGGCACATGCATGAGTGGAAGAGTGACACATGCATGAGTGGAAGAGTGGCACATGCATGAGTGAAAGAGTGGCACATGCATGAGTGAAATAGTGACACATGCATGAGTGGAAGAGTGGCACATGCATGAGTGGAAGAGTGGCACATGCATGAGTGAAAGAGTGGCACATGCATGAGTGAAATAGTGGCACATGCATGAGTGAAATAGTGGCACATGCATGAGTGAAAGAGTGACACATGCATGAGTGGAAGAGTGGCACATGCATGAGTGAAAGAGTGGCACATGCATGAGTGAAAGAGTGACACATGCATGAGTGGAAGAGTGGCACATGCATGTATGAAAGAGTGGCACATGCATGAGTGAAAGGGTTAATAGAGTTCTCTGCTACAATATTTTTTTCTGACCAGATATATGCTCAGTTTACTCTAAAATAAATAAGAAGAAATAGAAAGAAATGCAAAAATGTTACAAATAGAAATAACATTAGAAGATTGTTTGCATACTTTTGATTAAGCATAATTCCAGCTTAAAAAAAAGAAAAAGATAAATGCAAGATAAATGCATCAACATATATAGCTGGATACAATTTGTAATTTGTGGAAGCATTATGCTTTCTGCTTTTAATAAAGAAAACAGAAAATAATGTTTCTTATTTCTGTATCTTATTTCATAAAAAATTTCCGACGAACATGACCTATATTTATATACCTGGACTGGTAATATACACATTTACACAGTGCACCAGATTGCATTGTCAAACTTGTTTTAAAACATCATTAATCCAATATAATCTTTATATTCACATATTAGTTCATCTTAATACCTATTCCCACCACTCACACAGTCACTGACCACTAAATCAGGTCTTTACACTGCTTTCGTTCCTTTCAATAAACTTTGCTGTATATGGTAAATGTAAAATCCTGTAAACTTTTATCCTGCTTATCAGGCAATGATCAATATTAGGCAGGCAGAGAAGAGACCGATCAGTCAGTTTCCAATGGCAGGTGTCTGGTTAACATTTACATGCATTGCTACCACAATGTCAGTCTTTCTCAGTTTATTTGTATGCATAAAATTGTTAGCAAATATTTCAAAATTTAATACTGGATATTAACAAATGTAGTGCAAAAAGGGTTGACTTACCTGTAATAGCTTATAACAGCACAATGTCCGCTGTCCAGGCATTCATAAAGACTGACTGATCAGTTAGTTTACACATGTGATGTACTATGCCTAAACCCTTATCATGTTTCATTGGTTAGATAACCCATACTCAAATATTAGTTATCTGTTGCAATTTTTCTTATTCCTCCCTAACAGAAAGTGTTTAAAACATTACAACAAATAGTGCTTATCCTGGTCAGACCAAAGCCAACTGATCTTGATCAACATCATTTGCCCTTGCTAGGTCAGTCCGTGCTTAGCAGGATCAGAGTGAATTAAAGATAACTGCACAGGGCTACTGACCTTGATGTTCTAATTTTCAATCTTAATCTAGGTGAAGTATGCTTTATACAATCTGTGCAGGTGATATATATTCCAAGGCATTTGTTCCTTTCACCATCTAATCAAATTGTAATTTTCTTCTGTCTTCATGATATGCACCTGAATACTATCTGTGTTTGAATACTGACCATAAAAAACAGCAACTTGCTTTGTTTTATATAAATAGAAATGAGCATTCTATAATTTACAAATAAAACAATAAAAACACCATGCTTGTATCCAATGACAGCATTTAAAACAAAACCACTACTGACCATTAAGCTTTCTGGCCTGTTTCAAAGATAAACCAAGCTAAGATGCACAAAAATTCAGCTGAAGTACAGCATATTCACAGTCTAAGAATCAATTATACCAAAATGAATCCATTCTTCATGTTGGTAAACAAAGTTTAGCACTTTTATGCAAAGAATGCAAATTTGACCAGCCGTGACCAAGTTGTTGCAACATTTGAGCTTTAGTCTGAAACCATGTCCTACCTGAACCACTTGATCAAATTTTTACCATTCGTCCAGCAACCAACTGGATGCTAGCAATAGTCTCAAACTTGGGCTGTGTTTTATAACCTCTGAATGTGTGGGTAGGTGTGTGTTCATTGGTTTGACCTCTCGCCGAGATAAACATCCACCCATCTTTAACAATGATAAAAGGTAAGCATCTCTTCTATTGACAAAGCTTATAACCCCATATAATTGGTGTGACCTCTGGCTGAGATAAACATCCACCAGTCTTAAACAATGATAAAAGGTTAGCATGTTGCTATGACACAGCTTATAACCCCATATAATGTGTGTGACCTCTGGCTGAGATATACATCCACCAGTATTAAGCAAAGGTAAGCATCTGTTGCTATTGGTTCCACTTAGAACGCCATATAATTGGGTTTGACCTCTGGCTGAAATATACATCCAGCCGTCTTTAACAATATAAGAGAATAGATTAGCATCTGTTGCTATTGACTCAGCTTATTATCCCATATCATGCTAAATACATTTATTAATGAACAATACAAAATGAAATGAATTTAGACTCAGCAGTAAACAAGTTAGATCCTGTTCAACCCGTATCAGCGGGAGCTGGCTAATCCGGATCTAAACTACCTGTGTCAGTATATACCGTTTGTGCTTAGGTGATGAAGTGTTTATAATTGCTGTGCCTCCTTTGGCTGATGCAGTGTCAGGTCTTGCAAGTATTGAGGACTTGCTATCACCTTGACAGGAGCACTCTAAGGCTTTCAGTTGAATAGCTCAGAAGTCACTTCACAACGACTGCTGTATGGATGTAAAACCTACGAAAAAGGAAAAACAATTAGATTTGCAACATTAATATTAGTCACCATATCCATCAAACAATAATCGTGGCCATGCCACGAAACCAGGTATAAAATTAATTTAAAAATTAATTGAAGTAGTAGACTATAAAGGCAGCAATTGTATGGTTGTGATATTAGTAATTGAAGAAAAACAGTTGTGTGCATGTAGCAGAAAACATGCACGCATGTGTAAGGGATGAAACACATGCAACATGCACAACATGCCATGTAGTAAATAAATAAAGCAGGGGCAAGTTTATTACCAGCTTGTTTATGACTGGCAGGATTGTGTTGTAGATCTTGTTTATGCAAGCTTCTATATCCAAAATTTAAGCAAGACTGGTTTATCTAAAGTAAAGTTATTGACCGGAAACATTTTTCTATTTTTAGTAACAGTGGCCTTGACCCGACTGGCCCCAAATCTAATCTAAAGCTAGGTCTTTATGCAAACTTGCTATATCAAAAGTTTCAGCAAGACTGGTTTTATCCAAACTGTAGTTATTGACCGAAAACTGGTTTTCTATTTTCAGTAACAGCAACCTTGACCTTGACCCGACTGGCCCTAATCCAATCTCTAGCTAAGTTTGCACATATACTATCTACAAACAAAATTTCAGCAAAATACCTCCATTTTAACACAAATTAATAAGCGGACTGTTTATTTCTATTTTTAGTAACAGTGACCTTAACCTGAAATTCCCAAAATCCAATTCCAAACTAGGTCTTCATGCAAGCTTGCTATATCCAAAGTTTCAGCAAGATTGCTATATTTGAACTGAAGTTCTTAACTCGAAACTGTTTTTGTTTTTAGTAAAATTGACCTTGACCCGATTGGCCCCAAATCCAGTCCCAAGCTAGGTCTTTATGCAAACTTGCTATATACAAAGTTTGAGCAAGATGTGTTTATCCAAACTGAAGTTATTGACCAGAAACCCTCTGTTTGATGCCACCCGCAGGCACACATGCCTGACTGCCATGCCCCAATCTAATAACCAGGATTTTCATTGAAAACCTGTTAAAAATATAATACATATGTACTGTGATAAAATATCTGTTTTAACTTTGGTTTTGCACATGTAGTTTGCCTCAAACATATACTTTTTACTTACATAAAAAGCAAATACATTTTAATGAAGTTATTTTTTTCAGTCTTGTAGAAATCTTTTATTTTCTGTTATATGTTGGATTATTAACTGCACAAAAAAGTATGTATTGATTTTTGAAATCTGTCGTTAAATAAAAAGGATTATGCTTAGTAATAATATTTGTTAAGAAGATATATTTACCAATGGCTCACAAATTTAACAGGAAACACACAATCATTTCTCAGCTAGAATCATTTTCTATGATTTTATTAATTGAATCATAGTTCTGAAATACAGTGTATTTGAATGTTCAGACAATTATCTTTTAATTCACACTCACTTTAACTCAGTCCTCTCTGTTCTGTCTGGTGCTTGAGGCGAGGTCAAGGGATCTCCACTTGGCTCTGTCTGCTGCTGTCCTGGAGGCAGTCTCTAGGGTCACTCCCCTGTTTTTCAGCTTTCTCGACAGTCCTCCGCCAGGTCTCTTGGTTGCCTGCGGTTCCCCTTCCCTTGTAGGGTCCATCGCATAGCTATCCTTGGCAGGGAGTCATGTGACATGCGACAAACATGCCCCAGCCATCTCCATTGGCATATTCTGTCTGTCTCTTGGATTGAGTCCATTCCTGTTCTTCTGAGCAGTTCCTCATTGGAGATGATGTTAGGCCAAAAGATCTTGAGAATTTGTCCCAAGCACTTATTCTGGAACATCTAGAGTTTTTGCTCAATGGCAGCTATCATTTTCCAGCATTCTGATCCATTCAGAAGCATGCTGAGGACATTGCTTTTGAAGATCCTGATATCTTTTAATTCAAGCTGTTATATTCTACATCATACTTACGTAAATGACCAGGCTTAATCAGAAGTAAAATTATGTCAAGGTTGTATTTAGATATTACAATTTGCTCCATGTACATGTAACCCATATCAAGCTAAATTTGTTTATACATCATCCTCAGTTTTTAGCAGACTGCGAATAGTTCAGATATGGGTAACAATATGTATTGACACTTGGCAGCAAATAGTGAAAATCCAGATCAGACAACTACCAGCTAACTGATCTGGATCATCATAATCTGTCTAAGGCCGGTCAAGAGCAGGATATACATAGTTTCCATGTGATGTCATAGGCACTGATAAGACAGTTTAAGGCTGCCATCTTTGAAGGCAGAAGCCAATGCAGGCTAAAATCTGGAAATATGTGCTATATTAAAGTGAGCACTGTGTTTTTATTTTTCAGTTTATTTTACTGCATTTTACATCGAATTTAACAGCTTTTATGAAGTATTTTAAATATCAAAACTATACTTTGTTAGTTTAAAATGTAAAAAAATACAACCAAAAAAGATACACTGTTCATTTTGTTTAAGGAAGAGCCAATATTTATTTCGGTGTATTAATTCTTTGTGCATTTATCACTTTTAAAAATATTGCATTCTAAAATATGAATTTCAAGAGCTTTCCAATGGTGTATTACTTTTAATTTTTGGACCAGAAATGAAGAAATTACATGAAAATAAAATGTACACTCCTCTACAATTCATCTGAAAATCCCTTGAAGTTGACATCAAAGATGGCTGCCAAGATAAGGGATCTTCACTGATGTGGAAACTACCAATGAGCTTAATCAAATTGCTGTCATAGTAAGGAAGGAAAGATTTATGTCTACATGCGACCTATCAAAATGACAGCTGTTATTATTCCAAATTATTTCAGTAAACTTAGGTGTGATAGTACCTCTACAAGTGGCTGACTTAAAATGTTATTTAAATTTATCATTGTTTTACTCACTGCTAAGTTTATTTTTAACAGATACTGTCTCAAAGTGTTTAAAAAAAGAATACACATTTTGCAAAAAATGGTATAATTATCATTTGGACAGCATGCAAAAATCATATTTTGCTCACAAAGAATGGCAACAGTTGTTATATGATTAATTGTTTAACCGTAATCATTTGTATGGTACACCAGGCTATTATTAAATTTTGTAAAGCTACCATTTTAATGCTTTGTGCAATTTTAAAGTATCGTAGGCAATATTTATTTGTCATTTGTCAAGAACAGTGTGGAAATTAATGTAAGAAAAAAATGCAGTATTACCTTAAACAGGGTCTAACATAGTTTGGTTAATATTTAAGTCTTTTTCAAATAACAGACTGTGAATATGACTTAGTCAAACAATTCGCATTATTCAAATATATGTTAGATTGTATAATCAATACTTCCTCACTGAACAATCTGGAAAATCGTTATGGCGTAAACTTGTCACTAGATCAATATTTTTACCATTTTCTCATGAGCCACCCAAATATAGAAAATGTCTGTTCAGAGAGAGGTGAGTGGTATGACTTGCCCATGGCGATGATGGATAATACTTTCATGTTTAGTTACATCTTTGGGTTCACACTGTCATGGTGTGTCATACCTTCATTGCCCATTTCAAGATAACGGATTAGTTGGAGGGTTGTGGGTGTCACTTCAACAATAGATTTCAAGACATATTTTATTTGTAACCTGCATGGGAAAGGCCATCATTTAACTGTTGCCATTTTTACTTTTCACAAAACACAATACATTTTATATTTATTTTTTAAACAAATTATACAAGTAACATTTGCACAATTTAAACTGACAACAAAAGATGGTTGTAAAACATATATGCACCCGTTGCTACCTAGCTTTACCTACTGACTCCAAAAACCAATAGTTGGTATCTACTCATCATGATCAATATCCCTACCAAGTTTAAAGAATGTGGGTTAAGAAAATATCTAGTTATTGGTCAGAAACAATACTCATGTTTAAGATCATAGACTTTTAAGGCATCACACTGAAGGTCAGCATGGCACTGACTTTTGTCATGTTGATCTCAAAATTAACAGATGTTATCTATTTGTTATGACCAACGTCCCTTCGAAGTTTAAGTCTTGTAGGCTCATGCCTTCTCAAGATATTGATAGCAAACCAAAATCTAGGTTGCAGTAACCTTGACCTTTGTGCAAATAAACCCAAAATGAATAGGGGTCATTTACTCATGCAGCTTGCCAGTAAGATAAAAGGGGATAGTATATAAAACCAACTGTTTGTTCATTCATTACTCAGCCTAACTGATGACCATACCAAGTTTTAGGATTGTGGGTTCAAGCAATCTGTAAGTATGAATCTGAAACCATAATAAATTTAAGTCATCCCATTGAAGGTCATGGTGAATTTGTCTTTGTGCCCTGCTGCCATCAGAATTAACATAGGATATCCACTTCCCCTGACCAATGTCCTTTCCAAGTGTAAGAATTGTAGGTCTTGTGTTCTCTATAAAACTGCTTAAAACAACACTAAAGGTCACTTTGACCTTGACCCATGCTCCATTGACGCAAATATGAGTCATCAGCTCATCACCAATGTTTCTAGTAAGTCTGAGGATATGGATTCACGCAATCTCTATCAACCAGAAACAGTGGTCTACTGACTGATATCTGCAAAATAGTATGTCCCTCTTCTTCAAAGCACACACACATACCATGTTAATATCACAGACAAAAAGTCTTACAGTAATAATTTACAACAGTTTCATAAATATTTTAAATATAAATCTCTTGATACAAACAAGAAAATGCTTACAGCAATAATAAAAAATGAATACAACTAAATGATCATACCATTTATAAATATTTACCTGGCACTCACAGAATATTCATGTGTCAAAAGTGGACCAATCACAATCCTGCAAAATTATTTAAAGCTAACTATGAACAAGTGAGGTAATTCACACGATCTTGTAAAAGCATCACAATGCTAAGTAGCTAAAATAGTAGTGTTGGCTCTGCAATTCAAAATCTATTTCAATGCTGGTGTGAATCTTGACTCTTATTTTGATTTGGCATCAAACAAAACAGTGACACTATCTTGTCAAATTGAGAGAATGTTCATCTTCTTGTAGATAACCCGTGCTAGGGTTCTTTTCTGTTTTTGCCTATGTCAATCAGAATGATTTCTTTTATTTACTTGAAAAATAGTAACATAATAGTTTAATGAAAACAAAAGTGGTTTAATCAACTCAAGTCAGAGGTGTTCGGTGTCTGACTGTCACCTCTAGTGATTATTATACACTATTTACTGTTATTGCTTATCAATAATATCTTTCAATTGCTACAAATTTTAATGAATTTTTTCAATATTTTGTCTAAAATCATTTATAAAGACTTACAAAAGATAATCTTGAGTGCCAAATGAATATTTTTGTACAGAAAAGCAAAACACACAAAAAATTAACAACCAAGAAAGCAAAAGTAACATCAACTATGTATAAAGATTAAGATTTTCTTGTTATTGTTAATTAAATGGAACACTAGCTAATCCTCTAGTCAACTTACTATTAATATCAAGAAAAAAAAAATATCTGTCCCTTTTTTTAAAGACTTCTTTTATCTTTCTGTCCAAGACATGTACATCTAAACATATAAAAAGTTAACTCTTGTCTGCTTTACTGAGGCCACTATTGTGGAATGGCAAATTAAATTAAAGCTACTAAAGTTGAGCACTTTTGAAAAACTTATTCATCCAAAAGATAAACCTATGAGAAACTGGTGCTGCAATACAGTCTTGTACACTACATCCATGATTGTAGGTTTTAACTTGGCAATGTAGTATCAAAGGTGGTTATTAAGCACTAATCCTTTTCTTGACTCTTCTGTGACAGTTAACCCTAAGCAAGCTACATTTAAAAAAAATCCATTATAATACTTTGTCTTTTTTTTGTTTGTTTTTGCTTTTATAGTGTGAATGTTACATGTCAGGGTTGATATACTTATAAACACGGACTGAGCAGCAAATAATAGATCCTCATCAGGGAGCTGGCTGATCTAGATCTGAACCTTATAAATACTTAAATAGCAGGCTAAGAGTTGAGTATAAATGAGGGCTTTTGTTAGCGTTGAATATTAGGTTACTGCTTAACGCTTATGCAGCCATTCTAACATTCTAAAAACTTCACCTATTTCCAGCTCAGCAAAAAGTAGTTCTACGTATTTCCATTACAAGATTTTGAAATGAAAGGCTGAGTCACACAACTCTTATAGCAAAGTCCTCACATTGGTATATTCGTATAACCAGCAAGTAAAAACTAGTTGCAAAATTTATTATAAAATGCAACATTTAATTTATAAATAAACCACATAAATAGAGCACATAGAAATACAAAATCCAGTTAAAAAGTGGTACATGTGATTCAACCAGTTGCCTCTTGTTTCCCCACACTCCTAACACTGTTTTGCTGTGCTATTGTGATGTGACCCTTAACCTTCTGCTTACATCCGCAATATTGAAGGTGGCATTGTACATTTTGAGACTGGACAGTTATCGAAGATCTTTAATCATAATTACAGAAAGTGTTTATTAAATGGCCCAATTTATCAACGTATCAGTTTCATTTCAGCAAAAGCATTGCAAATGCAAGTATGGTCTAAACAATGTCCTCAATTTCCTCATGCTTTCTAGGCTCTGCATATTTTAAGCAGAACATTGACCAATAGTGTGATGGGAATCACGACTGCCGGGTGGTGAAGCCACACCCACAACAGATGGAGTCACACCCACACTGGAAGTTGCACAGCCTACACTAGGAGACTCATTGACCCATTCCTTAGTATAGTCAAGAGATGATGATGTTCCAGGCTTTGAACTTACGGTTGTTGAACCATCAGCTGGACTATTTCCACGGCTAAAAATTGCTGCTGATGATGATGATGGCAATGAATCCTCCATGACATTCTTAGATAAAGATCTATGATAATAAGCATACTTCTCCTGAAGATCGTTTCTCCCATGACTGTTATAACCCGCACTGTAAGTTTTATCGGCATATGCTCTTTTATGCTTCTTGAATTTATTTCTCTCAGGATACTGAAAGTTGGCTGAAGAAGTGTTCATTCTCGACTGATTTTCCAAAAAACATGTATCAACAGACCCACTGTTACTTTTTAGTTTTCCTATTTCATTACACATAGACTTTGGTGCCATTGCTCTGAAAAAGCTTTTTTGTGATCTCTCTGTGTTCTCTTGGATCTTGTCTGGTATCGCAGACTTTGGGCTGTGAAACACTGGTTGTCTAAAATTTGACCTCTCTGCCTTGCTACCACTTTGAAGATACTTGGTCCTTCCTGGAAAGTTATATCTATGATTTTGTTCATCAGGGCCTCCTTGTTTGTTAGTCCCCATGGTCATTTTGGCCAGACTGCCCCCCGTTGCATGTCTGGCTGTTGGTCCCTGCTGGTTAGTAAGCCTGTGCCCAGCCTTGAACTGTTTCATGGATCCGGACACACTGATTTTGATACTCTGCAGCTGTATACTCCCAACAGTAGAGTGGGATCCTGATGTGAATGACATTTGGTCAACCTGAAATAGCATTACCTAGATAAGTAAGTCTCACTAACATGCAACTAACAAACGGTTATTATTTGGCAACACTGAAATGGCACCTCATTAGTTTAGATTGGGCAATCTTACATGTAAACAGGTATTAATCATTTATAACAGGTAAATGAATATGTTTAACAATGTTTGTCATTTATGAAATGTTTTGGTTTGGATCATTTGTCCTACTATTTATCTGAAAATCACAAGTTTGAATCTACTTTGCGATTAATTTTTTCCTCAATATCATTGTACTTTAAAAATATAATCATAGTATTCCTTCTTCTCTTGTAGTTTTCATTGAACACTGTGATATCAGCAATTATTTGACCCCGCAATTTTCGGCTTCAACTTTATAAAGTCTGTTTTAATTTTCTGTCACAATGTTACCAAACATTAATCAAACAAACTATAACTTCGATCTTTTTTCTTTAGCAAATATTTTTATTCAGCAGGGTGACATTGTTTACTTTTAAAATCATTGTTTTATTCCTATATTAACGTTTTTGTTGATGTTTAAGAACTCACTTCACGAATTCCGCAATATCAATCCGAAAGATGTTAATATCCATCAAATTTTATTTTATTAATGCAAGTAACTGCCAGCAGTTAAAATATTCTGTCTACAGTCTGCCATTTTTGCAGCAGAGTACCGGGTAGTTTCGATTAAGTGGCACAACATCTGTGATTTTTGATCAGGGGTGTCTGTGATTGGTCAGAAACGTAAAGGGAGGAAGATTTTCGGTGAGAGATTTTGGGGTCACATTAGGCATTGGGTCAAGGGGCAAGGCCCCCTGTGGGGGATCTGGGAGCAAAGCCCCTGAAAAAAAAAAGTTTTTCCGGTTTAAGAAAGTGGTCTTAAATTCCTCCTTTGACCCCTTCTTCAAAATCCCTAAACCATATTTGATCTTTCTCTTTATTAAAAGATGGGCACTCAACGTAAAAAGATCATAGCTTTTTTATTCTTCTTTATTTACTTAAAACTAATAAAATGTATGCTATGAGAAAAATAAAATTATCAACATATAATATATAGATATATCTAAAAAGGAATATTTTCTTTTTCAAAATTTCACTAAAATTGGCCATTAAAATAGTTATTTGCCACAGACATTTTAGGGTAAATATTTAGCTTAATACTATCAAATATAATATGAATTCAAACAGAGTAAAATCTTTTTTTTGTTTTCTAAAACTCTTTAAGTACTTAAAAGCTGTTCACAGTAAGTAGAGTTTGGAACAAAGGAGATGACAAGAATTAGAACACAGGGACTACATAAAAGTGTGTCTACATATTAAACAGTGTCATATGAACAACAAAAAAGACTAGTCCATTAGTAAAAAAATAATAAATAGTAGCAATTCTCTAAACAATCCAGCATATTTACATGGATATGTATTATGTGAAGTCATTATACAAATACAACAATGTGACTGACAAGAGATCACTAGCAAAGGCCAAGCACACCCACAAAGAAGATGTATTTTTTTTTTATTTTGGAAATACTTAAATCCACAAATGTTTCATTTCACTGAAGAATTTTACTATAGAACCTAACTAGAGCAACACGTCCTCGAGACCCATACGATATAGTTTTCTCACAAAAAAATACACATTCACTTTCCTGGACTGTCGATTTTTCTGACAAAGCTACACGAATACCATCAATTTCAATTACACTTTCTATCCATTCCCATCCAAATTTGCTTTTACATTCTGCATCTACATCTCTCGCCAAGTGAGAATCGTTCGTACGTTCAATAATCCGTGACATTTTCCTTTTTTTTTACCACTATAATTTTCTAGTTGTAAACAGTCCCATCAAAACTTAATCGGATGCGTTATCGCTGAGCTATGGCTTTTCTGATTGTATGAATAGTCGGGTAACAACCAATGTAATCACGCGTTACAAATTGTGTCTACCAGTCGGAACTCCTCGGGTAATTCCGTCCTCAGGATGATTAGTGAATTATCCGAGGTGTTCAGATTGGTTGTCTACTCCAATCGGTTTTCCTCTGATAATTCTGTCCTCTTGACTTTCACTTGTTGCGGCCGAGACAGATTTACCTAATTGGATGAACAGTTGGGTAGTTGTTTAGCAAATCTCCGTAAGTTATATTTATAAGCCTTCTGCAGAATTTAAAAGTAAAAAAAAAGTAATAAAACAGTCAAATGACAATATACAATTTTGATTCAGCCTATTTTAATACTTAAGAAAAGAGCAAATAAATAAAATGATATAAGAAAAAATGCCAAATCAACTAAACAAGGCCTAACACAGTGTTTGCATTTTTTAACGCCAGAGGTGTCACAAGCCGATACCTTCCTTGATGTGTTGTCCACAAGATGACAATTACCGGACTAGGAGAAGGGGATGCAATTAATGGTTTTAAGAAATAGGAACATATAGAGTAAACTGATATATTTCATTGTTACCTAACATACTATATATATTATAAAAGGAACAATTGCAGAATTTGCAAGCTGTAAACCTACAAGAGAAGAGGTTAATCAGTTAAAAGTTGTCATCCCTAATATTTGAACATACATTGGTGGCTCTGTAGTTCCGCTGATCAGGTGTACAGAGAAGCGTCACCTCCTGATGGAACATGCGCCATTGTCTCCACAACTTCCAGTTGTGCCGGAGAATAACCTGCAAGAGAAATATAAATAAATATTATAACAGGCACAGAATTAAAATTTCCTTTGACATAGAAAGATGATGTGTAATACAAAAAATGTGAAAAACTAAAGCTCTTTTTGTCCACATTGCATGATTGTCAGCTAATTTTTGTACTCACTGTGTTAGCAGTGAATACAATGTCACCATTCAGGAAAAAACAGCCAACCTAACAGAGTTCAACTATTCTAACACTACAAAAGATAAATAAATAAAAAAATCCATTTTAAATTGTGTAACAGTTGAAAATCATCAAATGTCAAATATAGTATGTCTTGCCTGTTTAAACTATATGTAAATGTGACTATACTATGTAACACAAAATGAACTGCTTTATATTCATAAACCAACATCTACAGTGCATATAAATACAGCATTTCATAATCTGTATGTAACCAGCACAGAGTGGTAGGGATCACCGCTTCCAGTCTTGGACCCTTAACCTTCCTCTTATCAAATGTGCGATTCATCGAAAACAGAGTTGTAAAGTTGAAGAGGGGGCAGTTTATCTAACACAAACCCTATTTACTTATGTTTATTTACAATGAACAAGTTTAAAATATGTCTTTATTGTTTATTTTCATCAAGTATATAAATGAAAGGTAACTATCAACATTATTTTATGACCACATTTTTATGCAAAGACAAATGAAATAAAAACAAAAATGTGGAAATGTATAGAAACATAACGTTACAAATAATACGCTGAAACAAATAATTTCTGCCATGACTTCGTTTAACCACTATTTGACTGTAGATCCAACAGAAGCTTAGTAAGCCCTAACTAGACTAATGGAAGAAAGAAATCCATTAACTGTTTTGTATTATATTATAGATATATATTTATAGATGCATCCCATTTGTATTCAATTCGTAATATCCAATCAAATTCAAAGTAACTTTTAGTCTTTTAACTTCAAACCTCAGAGTTTTTGTTGAACCAGACATGGGATTATATCACTGTTCTGTAAAACCTTACTTAACTAGACTATTTCTATGAGTTATATCTCTAGTAGTTAGGGTGACATTGCATCCCTGATTCAGTGCATATAATTTATGTGAATTGTACACTCGTTTTCTGGATTTCTTTCTAACTCTTTCATCAGTGTCTGACAAAGTTCCTCTTGAGATGTCGGTGCTGGTTGAAATTTACCTATGCGTCTACCTGTACATCTCACAGATAGTAAATTGTCATCAGATAGTGACAGAAAGCTGGCCATGGCAGTTTTGTCTTGTTGATCAGAAAGGGATAGAAAGGTGGCCATGGCAGTGTTGTCATGTTGATCAGAAAGGGACAGAAAGCTTGCCATGGCAGTGTTGTCATGTGGATCAGATAGGGACAGAAAGCTTGCCATGGCAGTGTTGTCATGTAAAGATAGGGACAGAAAGGTTGTCATGACATCGTTGTCATGTAAAGATAGGGACAGAGAGGTGGTCATGACAGTGTTGTCATGTGGATCAGATAGGGACAGAAAGCTGGCAATGGCAGTTTTGTCATGTGGGTCAGATAGGGACAAGAAGCTGGCCATGGCAGTGTTGTCATGTAAAGATAGGGACAGAGAGGTGGTCATGACAGTGTTGTCATGTGGATCCGACAGGGACAGAAAGCTGGCCATGGTAGCATTGTCATGTTGACCAGACAGGGACAGAAAGCTGGCCATGGTAGCATTGTCATGTTGACCAGACAGGGACAGAAAGTTGGCCATGGTAGCATTGTCATGTTGACCAGACAGGGACAGAAAGCTGGCCATGGTAGCATTGTCATGTTGATCAGATAGGGACAGAAAGCTGGACCTGGCAGTTTTGTCATGTTGATCAGATAGGGACAGAAAGATGGCAATGGAAGCATTATCATTTTGATCAGACATGGACAGAAAGGTGGCCATGGTAGCATTGTCATGTGGATCAGACAGGGACAGAAAGGTGGCCATGTTAGCATTGTCATGTTGACCAGACAGGGAGAGAAAGCTGGCCATGGTAGCATTGTCACGTTGACCAGACAGGGAGAGAAAGCTGGCCATGGTAGTATTGTCATGTGGATCAGATAGGGACAGAAAGCTGGCTATGGTAGCATTGTCATGCTGATCAGACAGGGACAGAATGCTGGCCATGGCAATTTTGTCATGTTGGCTAGACAGGGACAGAAAGCTGGCCATGACAGTTTTGTCAAGTGGATCAGATTAGGACAGAAAGCTGGCCATGGCAATTTTGTCATGTGGATCAGAAAGGGGCAGAAAACAGGCCATGGCAGTTTTGTCATGTGGATCAGATAGGGACAGAAATCTGGTCATGGCAGTTTTGTCATGTGGATCAGAAAGGGGCAGAAAACAGGCCATGGCAGTTTTGTCATGTGGATCAGATAGGGACAGAAAGCTGGCCATGAAAGCAATGTCATGTGGATCAGATAGGGACAGAAAGCTGGCCATGAAAGCAATGTCATGTGGATCAGATAGGGACAGAAAGCTGGCCATGAAAGCAATGTCATGTGGATCAGATAGGGACAGAAAGCTGGCCATGGCAGTTTTGTTATGTTGATCAGATAGGGACAGAAAGCTGGCCATGGCAGTGTTGTCATGTTGATCAGATAGGGACAGAAAGCTGGCCATGGCAGTTTTGTTATGTTGATCAGATAGGGACAGAAAGCTGGCCATGGCAGTTTTGTCATGTGGATCAGATAGGGACAGAAAGCTTGCCATGGTAGTTTTGTCATGTGGATCAGATAGGGAGAGAAAGCTGGCCATGGTAGTTTTGTCATGTGGATCAGACAGGGACAGAAAGCTGGCCATGGCAATTTTTTCATGTTGATCTGATAGACAGAAAGCTGGCCATGGCAGATTTGTCAGGTTGTAATTAGTTTTTCAAACTGACCCTTGCTTTTTTGCATTGTCATTCAGAATATGATGATGTATGAATTAACTGCTAGTTTAAGCACTGTATTTTAATAATGCTCTGATTTATCAAGATTATAACTGCTTAAGTTGCATTGCCAAGGATAAGTGGGTGTTTAGTGTCCATAGATTGTACACACCCATACTGTGTCTTTAACCCTACCATAATGGTTATGTTCATGGATGTCTGCATGCGCATCAGAGATACCACAATATTGAACATTTAGATTTGTCTGGGACAATATGTACGAGGGGATAGTCAAAAGGTCGTGGACAAGTTAAATATTTTTTTTATTCTTTGATAAATTTATTAGAAATTTTAACACTATGTATCTTGGCATCCATGACATAAAATATATAAATATTAACAAAAAAGAATTAACTATACTGAAACAGTCGTAACTATGGTAACGTCATGTTGCTGATACTGCCGCAGTTGAAATAATACACTTTTATTACATGTTTAAATAGCTGTAAAACTATCAAAAGTCGCATGTTTGTTGCGGGAATCGATGGCAAGATGACGTGATGTCATAAGCGTTTGGTAACGTAATTGTTTTGTTGTAACTCGCAATCTTACAGTTTCGCAATTGGCACCTGTTCAAAGTACAACAATAGGCAAGTGTTTGCAGCAACATACCATTTTCTTTAAGGCTTCTTTATTTGTTTTAGGTACTGAAGAGATACCTTATGCGAGCTATGATGAACAAGAGACCTGATGCATTACAGAATGGTTTTATTTTACACCAGGACAATGCGCCTGCGCACACGTCTGAGGAAGCATGTGCTACTGCAACCATCCAGCTTGAGGCCAAACTGCTACCTCACCCACCGTACTCGCCCGATCTAGCTCTGTGCGATTTTGCCTTGTTTCCAAAGTTAAAGTTACAGTTAAAGGGTAAACGGTTCAAGGACCTGTGCGAGCTACAACAGGAAGCCCAGACCATACTGTACTCGTATTCACCAGACAGGTTTCTAATGTATTTACGCAGTGGGAAGATCGTCATCACCGTTGTGTTGCTGCGGACGGTGCCTATTTTGAGAAAATGTGACGTTGATGTCGTCTGTTGGTAATTAGACTGCAGAAGTACGCCGTTAGTGGTGCTCATAAAACATGTGTTGTATGTAAACCAATTTGTGTATTGTTTTGAAATTTTGTGTGGTTATTGCAAACACATTATTTTTGCTGGTCATTAAATTTCATCTGGATGTGATGCATAGTGTTGATGTTGTTTTACTTGTCCACAAACTTTTGGCTATCCCCTCGTACATGTACCAGGACATAACAGAATACAGAAGCTGCCTCCACTCTAAAATTGGACGATAGGCAATAAACCATTTTATTACTGCCAATACCTTCCCTGGTGTAAGTGCTAATCCATTGTAAGAATGTCTCTCTTATAATCTGAAGGAGTGTAGTCTGATCATCATAGTCCATGCACTTACTCATATACAAAAGCAGTCCCTCTTGTCCAAGGCAGTTTCGCTGGCAGAGAGTGGCAGTCTGATTTTAATGTTAACATGATGTGATAACTCAAGACACTTGTACAGCGTGAATTTACTACATTTATGCATTTCAAGATGACCAAACACTTGGCACTGGGAAGTTCAATTTGAAATCAATCTTATTTACATTGTTTTCAAGAGATCCACCTTTAATGAAAGCAGTGCAATCACTGAGGTATTCATTGCTTCAATAAATAGTCACATTTTGTGAGAATGAAAACTGGTATAGATAAACAGTTGTACACAGGATTTGTGTAAGATAAATCACTTCTCTTTAAACCAAAAAATGCTAAATAAAGTGGACATGTAATAAGCATGGTTAAGGGTCTAGAACCAAGAACGAAAGAGGTGATCTCTTTTGCCCTGGTGCTGGTTACATAACATGTACCATGTTTCAAAGATGCTGTCTTTCTAACTACTCTAGATGGTGGTTTATGAAAAAAAAAGAGAGTAAATTTTGTAATACTGCTACAGGGTTTAAACTATGTGACTGTCTTTTGTTTATCACCCTATAATGGAATATGTGTAATCATTTCTTGTCTTCCTAGGAGTAGTTACAATATTAAGTGGAAATTTTCTAAGTGGATTTTCTATTTTTATTAACAGTGTCCTTGACCCGACTGGACCCAGATCCAATCCCAAGCTAGATCTTCATGCAAGCTTGCTACATCTAAAGTTTCAGCAAGGTTGGTTTATTTGAACTGAAGTTATTGACTGGAAACTCGTTTTTCTTTTTTAGTTAGTCATCTTGACCTTGATCCGACTGGCCTCAAATCCAGTCCCAAGCTAGGTCTTTATGCAAGCTTGCTATAACTAAAAATTTCAGCAAGATTGGTTTATCCAAACTAAAGGGACTAACCAGAAACTGTTTTTCATTTTTTAGTAAAAGTGACCTTGACCCCACCACACGCCCCAAATCCAATCCCAGGCGAGGTCTTCATGCAAGCTTGCAATTTCCAAAGTTTCAGCAAGATTGGTTTACCCAAACTGAAGTTATTAACCTGAAACCCTCTGTTTGATGCCGTCCTCCCGAAGCCGCCCACAATACCCCAATCTAATAACCAGATCCTACACATGTTCCCATGCATTTCTAGTAACTGAGGCTGCCATGTGTAAACATTTTCTTTTATTCATCAAAAATCTTTTTTTATTCAGCAATAATACAGTATTCAGCAGACATACACTTGTATATATATTTACATAAGTTTGAAAATTACGTTCTTTTTTTCTATTAGTATGCACATATATTGACCAGTTTAAAATGATTTAAAATTCTGGCTTAAAATAACTCTTGACCTGCTAAACACTGATCTAGTATTCATATATCCAGATCAACATGAGCTGTGTGGTCAGGGTTTTCACTATTTTCTGTGGAGTCTTGAGCAATGTGTGTTGTTATTTTTGCAGGTATTTTTTGTACATTGGATAAGTTATTAACGAAAGTATAAATAAGTGTTTAAAGTAGTTATAAGATGCAGTGCATACCATAAGCCATACAGAGTACAAAATGATAAGACTTAAGGCTAGGCCAGTAAGTCCCCCTCTCTCCCAGCTGCCAGGGCTGTAGTACTTAAGGGCTCCTGAAGTGAAGAAAAAACAAATCAAAACATCAGAACTATTTTGCAATACTGTTACAGTAATAATGCAGAATTACAACAGACAACAGAAATATTATTTTTAATGCCCTTACATTAACTGAGCAGAAATATAATAGATATGTGATTTTGCAATGCACTTACATTTATCCTGTAGAAAATCAACAGAAATATTATTTTCAATACCTTCACACTGTTTAAGCAGAATTATAAGATGTAGGGATTATTCTAGAGCGGAATAGAAGGGCGCTCCGCCCTGCCCTTTTTTAGCCCCGCCCTGCCCCTTTAAAGCCCCGCCCTTTTGCTCCTTTAAATGCCTACAAACAGCGCCCGTTTGCCCTTTTTAAGACCGCCCATTTACTTTTGATCAATCAATCAATGTCATTCACAGCTAGATTCGGCGCTGTTATCCGGATTTGACACTGTTACGCAAATTTATCGTATATAGCAACTACTGAGCGCGGCGAGAATAAAGACAGGAGTGTCGACCAGTCATCCTGTTTTGCGGTATTGAGATGTCCAGCGGCACGACAATTATTTCTTTGATGTACGTCACCAAGTCTGTTATTACAGTACACAATATTTCTGGGAAGAGTGCCTTGTGTTAACACAGTATTTGAGTCTTGTTCTTTTGATGATAATTATGGTATAATCACAAACATACCAAAGTACAATCTGGATAAATTTAAAAAGTACCTGTAACAAACAAAGACAAGTTGTTAATAAACTTATTAGTGGGTATCGGCTGCGAAGATCACATTTATCGGCGGTCGATAATGACGGCACTTCAGGACATTGCATAACCGCTTTCAAGTTTCTGCTGTATGTTTTCACACGTAACATTAAAAAGTTATTCGCACGTATCATTAATTAATAGTTTATTATTTCGTTAAAAGTTCGAGAAAGTTCATTCTCATGCACGTCGACGGTCGCGTGACATTGAAAAATGCCATCCCTGAAACGTAAATTAGCTGATCAAGAAAAAGAACGAGCGAAAATTAGGAAAATGAATCTTAGTATCGCTTCGCTTGTGGTTGCCCGTGCAAGGTAAAGTGCGTGGATTGCTTTAGTATTGTGTGTTTTGTTTACAGATATTAGTTTTGCGACAGTAATAGTGTATGTTAATTCGGACAAACTAATTTCGGATATGTTTGACTTGAGAATACACGCACGTTTGAAGTTAAATGTAACAAGGTTTTTACTTCGAATCATGAAATTTTAAATTTGAAAATGTCATGTACAAAGATTATGAATTATATAATCTACCCAACTTATCAACAAAAATACATAAAAAAGCAAATTATGTGTTTTATTTATTTACAAGTATTATGTCTTCATAGGAATAAAATACAATAATATGGACAAGAAATCAGACTGAATCAGAATGTACATCAGCTTCTGACCATTCATAGAAATGACAAATATCTGGACTTTGGAAAGACTGTGAAAACATGGCATGGGCAAAAGAATAGGAGGATTTAAATGTTGATGTTATTACAATATATCATTAAAGCAGTTGGAAACATTCACAGGTTTACAATGATATAATATAGACACAATTATGTCTTCTTTTGATGACTTTATAATAAAATGATATGACATATAGTTATAGTAATAATTCAATGTGACGTTAAAATTGTGCCATTTTTACCCTGTCCGACGCGCAGAAAGCACCCTGCCCCTTGTTTGTGCCACCCTGCCCCTTTTTGTGTCACCCTGCCCCTTTTTGAGCTCTAGAATAATCCCTAAAGATGTGTCATTAATTAAGTAGAATTACAACAGAAATATCATTTTGCAATGCCATACATACATCAAATTTAATTAAATTAATTTTGGGGCTTTGTCACTTGCAGTACTGTTCAGACTGCTGAAAGCTTGAAATATGAGACTTGTAGATTGGACTTAACAGAGGTTTGCACAAATTTCATATCTAGAAATAGCAGTGCAATCATAAAAATGAACAAAAAACTTCTGGCACTGACTAGGAGCATCAGTTATGATGGGTATGTTAAAAGGATAAAGCAAGATATGATTAAACAATAAAGAGACTGTAACAAAGAACTTTATAAAGCATAAGAATTTATAAATTAACTTAGCAACAATGCGTTCAGAATAAAGCTTGGTGTATTGTAACCAGTAAAGGGAGATAAATCTAATGAACTCTACTCAGGCAGTGAACTATGTGAAGAGGTGCAGCTGTTCTTGTTTAATGATCCATGCACTACTGCTTATTTAAAAATCCAGAACTTAAAACATCTGCAAAGGGACATTTGTTTCCAACCAAACTAAAGGATGTGGATAATGTTTGCGATTGCAGAGTTGTCTTTGTAAACTGATTTTGAGATTAGCCCAACATCGCCCTTAAAGCACTATGAAAACTTTGGTCCACTGATAGTGTTGTGTTTATTACAGTGAAGAAAGTCAACAATGAAATAGATTTAAATGTACATTAAAAATCACTGCTTAAATAGCAGCCTTTTACCATGGCCATTTATATAGAGTGAAGTATGCCAATGAATAATAATGAATTTATTGTAAGAAAGATTAGGATTTGGCATTTTTGCCGATACTATGCAGCGACATTTTTATCATTATAACACAGGGGCACTTACAAGGTGCCCAAGGACTGAACTTGGCCGGTTCATTATACTGACAACGAGGAGGCGTAATGCTATCCCCTTAGCCCTGAGCGTCAGGAGGGAAGCCAATACTACCAACTTTTAAGTCTTTGATTTAACCCAAATAGGTTTAAACCCGCGACCTCCCGATCTGCAAGCCGACGCTCTACCAATTGAGCTATTGCATCTAGTCTAAGAAAGGTTAACTAGGTTTGAACATTCCATACAATCTGTAACAATTCATGAAAGTTTGGATTGGAACCATCTGGGAATTGTAAATATAAAATTGATTTATAATCATTCAATTTATAATTTCTTGTAATTTAAAAACCATTACCTGCAAAGCACATGTAAGTGGTGATCACAGTAAGAGGTGTTATGATGAGGAAAGAGAAGCTGTCACATATCAGGTGTTTCTTGTCCTTCCCAGACCCAGGGTCTCTCAGAAACTGTAAAGAAAACAAGCTGTTCAATAATCAGGCAACTACAACTGCTAAAAAAAATAATAATGAACGCCACCATTTTTAAGTTTATTAAAAATAAATTTCAACTGAAGTTTTATTTTTGAAACAACAACACAAGAAATCTCTATTTGGCATAGGTGGGGATTTTTAAACATTTACAGTGTTTATCCCTGTGATGTATATTTACCAAAGTTTTATTAAGGTTCTGGACCTGTAACTAACTTTGGTAAACATCGGCACTCGGTATGATCCGGTTTTATTTGAATAGCATTCGTCGTAAAGTTTCGTATTTGCTATTTTTAGTAGTTTTTTTACCACGTGAAATGGATTTTCCATGACGTCATTGGGTTACCCATTTCTCAAAACTGAGGCAACCGGGAGCTCGACAGCGTGATCGTCGAGGGCGATATTGTAAAAATAGTTGTTTACCGACAACAAAGTCATGTAAAGTTGAAGTGGATCATAACTATTGTGTGGGTTTCCTGTGTACAGGTGAAAAATGCACTGTTTCATCTTGTGTTTGCGATTTAAATTTTCCATCACATGCTAACTGCGAGAGTTAGCGACATGGTTTGACGCTCGCTCACCTTCGTCTGATATTTTCTCCGGATGGCCAGGATGGACTTTTAAGTGTGTTCAGGGGTCAAACTTGTGAGGGGGGACAACCAAGTGTCACTAATACCAAAAGAGTGCTTGACTCTGTTATTCCTAAACTGTCGGATTTTTTTACGAAAACCGTGTAAAGTGGTTAATTTCAAATATTTTCCTCAAGCCAGCCAAAATCAGTAAAGAGAAGGTTTTCATGTAATAATGCAGAGTTTTACATACATATTTCCATCTCTTATACCAACTGTAGGTTATATTTTGTATAAAGTAGTATAATTTGTAATTGACCATTTTGACGTTATTTTTCGCTATAAATTCTATTGCAGTTTCATTAAAGTAACCTTTACAAATTCTTATAAATTTTATTAGGAACGGTAAAATGCCTTTAAAATCTCATATTATGGGCAGTTCATATTGCAGAAAATTTTAAAACTAGTTGTATGTGTCTTACTAGCTTCAAACTTGAGATATTTGCTTTTATAGATAGAGTAAATTTTTAAACACACCCCAAAAATTCGGATTTTTGCTCGGGGGTACATGTATGCAAAGTTCTGTAAATTTTATAAGGAACGGTAAAATGCCTTTAAAATCTCATATTATGGGCAGTTCATATTGCAGAAAATTTTAAAACTAGTTCTATGTGTCTAACTAGCTTCAAACTTGAGATATTTGCTTTTATAGATAGAGTAAATTTTTAAACACACCCAAAAAACTCGGATTTTTGCTCGGGGGTACATGTATGCAAAGTTCTGTATTTTTATAAATATTTGTCCAAAGTGTGATCTTATCGTTCTGATTTATCATGACATGATTGTGTAACAGGAAAATTGGTTAAAATTTGAATATAGAACAGTAGAATTTGAAAAAATGGAACTTTTTCATTTTTTGTTCCAGCACAATTTACGGTGTTTTTGAAAATCAAGAGTCACTTTATAAAAATGTACATAACTTGAGTTACAAACGGTAAACTTCCTTAAAAATTCACTGTAAGATGTGTTTTATAGTACAGATTCCAGAAACAGTATCATTATAAGGATTGTGGAAGGTCACCATTACAGGTCCAGAACCTTAACAAAACTGGCTGAATCAAACTTTGATAAATAGACATAATAATTTCTCAGTATTTTAGTTTCTCAACTGCAGACATATAATCACCAATAAAAAGTTTACTTCATTTGAGATTATTCAAAGAAGCAAAAATTTAACTTTCTGCCATGAAGGCAGGAACTGATTAGGCTTTGGCAAATAGGGTAGATGCAGATCAGCTTTTCAGAACAGGATTTTCATTATTTGCTGGTCTTACAATAAAGCTTGTCACATATGTATGTTGTTTCAATCCACATCATGCTGCATTTTATTTAAAAATGCAAGCTAAATTCTTAGTTGTTTTTTTCTTCCAAAAATATTATACAATATTAAAATTTAATACAAGTATTAATGATAAATAAACAGCAAACAGTGAAAATCCTTATCAGAAAACTGCAGATTTGGATGTACACTATTTGTCTAAGCCTTATAAATATGTGATTAGCTGCGGATCTGGATGTACACTATTTGTCTAAGCCTTATAAATATGTGATTAGCTGCGGATCTGGATGTACACTATTTGTCTAAGCCTTATAAATATGTGATTAGCTGCGGATCTGGATGTACACTATTTGTCTAAGCCTTATAAATATGTGATTAGCTGCGGATCTGGATGTACACTATTTGTCTAAGCCTTATAAATATGTGATTAGCTGCGGATCTGGATGTACACTATTTGTCTAAGCCTTATAAATATGTGATTAGCTGCTGATCTGGATGTACACTATTTGTCTAAGCTTTATAAATATGTGATTAGCTGCTGATATGGATGTACACTATTTGTCTAAGCTTTATAAAAATGTGATTAGCAGGCTAAGTTACAAGAATAACTAAAATTTTGTTTATACTCTATGTTTGACACGTTAAAAATAAAATGCTATCTCCTTTATGGGTAGGTATATTTATATACTTTGTGAATACACATAAACATATACATTTGTTGTACCGGCCGTAATTGCTCAAGTAGTAGAGCGTCAGCTTGCAGATCAGGAGCTCGCGGGTTCAAACCCAGGCCGGGTCAAACCAAAGACTTTAAAGTTGGTAGTAGTGGCTTCCCTCTGAATGCTCGATGCTAAGGGGATGGCATTACGCCTGACTCGCTGGTGTCAGTATAATGGACTGGCCAGCTTCAGTCCCTGGACGCCTCATAAGTGCCCCTTTTCTATAATGATTTTTGCCGATACTGTGCAGCGACATTTTTATCATTATAACGCAGGGGCACTTATGAGGATAACTTTATGTGCATGTTGCAGTTGGAATTTTTATAGTTAGCGATTCGAAAAAGTCCTTATATCATCACAGTAAGCATTTCTCAAATACTTTCCCACAAGGGAGATAACAATTTATATTGAATAGGTCACTGATGTCTTCAAAAACCAAAAGAGATAATTGTTAATAATAAATGCAGCATGATAGATCTCATATACTAATGGTAGCCTGACCATTTTGAAGGACATGGGTTTTCTTCTAAGTGCAAAGTGGAAGCCACATATTTCACAAGAGGTCTTGTTGGATGAGCCTAGCCAGGTCTGTAGACAGGAGACATGCAATAGCCCCATGGAACCAGAACAATAACAGGGCGAGATCAGCACCTCCCTCACATCTCCCTCATGGCAGATCCGACACACAGGACCCTCACTGCGAGTGCTGCAGACATAGAAACAAAGGGTCACAGATATAGACTATATAACCATTTTTCTTTTCATAAACTCTTAAGTGCTTTTTTTCTTCTTCATTTTACTCTAGTGTAAAATGTCTTGGGTCTCTTTATATTAAACTTGCATTGTATACCTTTGTCTGTTGCTAGTTGAGATTTTACAATATGATGCAGTTCTTAAGGACCTTGGCATATTTTTCAATATATATGGTTTTCTTGTCATTAACGAAAGGACCAGTGACACCCCTGACCTAGTGGGTAGCATTGCTGATTTGTTATTCCTCTGATTCTACGGACTCTCACTTCATGGGTTAAATTTAAGTCAGAGGCAGTACTTTCATATGGGGAGGTCTTCCAGCTGACCTTCAGTGTGCCAGTACTGGGCTCTTCCTGCCCAACCAGCTGGAAGTTGCTTGAAAAGACTCTTGCAATGTATCTAAAAACAGCAAAAACAACAACAAAAAGCCCATTAGGTTACTCAGATTTAAAATAGATCTATGCTTGATCTAAAATGTTATTTCTAGGGATGTTAATGAATATTCAAATATCATAACGGTTTTCGAACAGAAATATTGGGATTCAAATATTTTATTCTTAAACACTTTTGTTAAGATTAAAGTCAAATTGAAAAAGTATTTCTTTAGTTGATCAGTATTGTTTCCAAACGACTTCAGACTGGCAATATGTGATTGCGCTCGCTCTAGCATAGAGGGGGTGGAGCCATGTTTTCAGACTACGAATTGCCATCTGGTTCACAACATGAAATCACTTCACCTCTTACAGTCCCTTCTCTGCCCCCTCTAGACCCAGTCAAGTCATGCATACAGCAGTGGAAACAGTTGTCAACATACAATAAACATATATATGTCAGTTCAATGCTGGGGCAATCAGCAAATTTTTTAATTGTAACTACTTTTTACTGTTTTTGTCACGTTTTTCACTATTATTTTAATTCAAAATAAAACCAGGACATCTGCTATTGTCTTCCACTGCAATTTTCTGCTCTGTGTTTTTGCTCTGTTCTCTCCGAATATAATAATAATATATAAATTTGCAGATTTTTTGTTTGATACAGGTTTCCTTAACACACTTCACGAGCTAACAATTTTAAACAGTATCTTTGTATATTGGTTGGTGTTTCATCAGTTTATCAACAGTCAGGTAATCCAGACGTTAGCCAGTAACAGTTGGTAATGGTCACTTCTGTATTGGTAAATAAATGTACCTAATTGACATGCTATGGCTTTGGATTAACCTAAAAGCAATACTCTTAGCGATAATCAGCCCATCACAATTTAACATTAATGTGACAACCATCCAATCAAGACCATTAATTGGCTGTACCCTTGAGTGATTTCCCTAAATAAAATGATAAATGCATGTTTTTGCCGAACTGTCTTAAAGTCGACCCAGTATCACCTGCGTCTGGTCCTTTTGAAGTTGCCTCCTTGACATATTACGGTAATCTAATTTATTAGTTCATATAACATAATTGATTGTGGTTATAAATTGTTTGCGTTTGTTAGAGTAAAACATTAAAATTGTTAGATACAGTAAAACCTCTCGAAGTGGCACCTCTAAGCAGCGGCTACCTCTAAGCAACGGCAGTGTAAATCTCTTCCCTGAGGCTAGTTAAACCTCTGCGTAGCAACACCAGTGCAGCTATTTTTAGAACAGTTTGTCGCGTACACCAGAAATGTCACGCTGTTGCCTGATCACTGCTTGTACCCTGTTGAGAAGGTGTTAATTGGAATCCAGTTACAGTTGGACAGGAAACCAGCTGCATGACACAAACAGGCCATTGTAGATCTAAGGTATTACCCGAATGAGTGAAAGAAGTGTCACCTATTGATAATGTTAACGGTAGGTTTGTTTTCTTTAATTGATCGGAAGATAAAAAGATATCACTGCATTGATTGCTTACTTAAGAAGATGTTTACGTTAAGTGCTAAATGCAAACTGTCATTGTTTTAGGATGTCTGACTATAAATTCGATTTTTAATGGTAAATCAGTCTTTGCTCCTTACGCATAGGAGTCAGCTTCCTTGGATCGGAAAACAGATACAAACCAAGAAATTGCCCGCACTGCAACCAAACCGAATCGTTCCACCACATAATATTCATATGCGGGCACCACACATTGGCACGAAGAAAATTCGAAAAAACAATGCTATTAGAACTAGGGTTAATGAACATTAACACTAGTACTATACTTTTTCCTCCAAACGCACTAGCAGACAGAATAAAGAAAGCATTGTTTGATTACCTGGAAGAAATTGACTACATCAGCGTAATTTAAGCAAAAACAGTAGGTTCTAGTAGGAATGAATCCATTAAGCTAATAGGTGGAGGGTAGCTGAATGAACAGCAGACTCCTAAAGACCTCGTAAAACCAAAGGCACCCAACGAAACCATCTTACTAAACAAATAGAACCCGTCATCAGTAGATTTAAGTTGTGTGCTATTTTACTTGTTGTCTAATGTGATTCTTTGCATTTTCAATTTCATAGTTGTGTGGGAAGCGCAAGGCAGAAGTCATCATGTACATACATTTTTAAGTTTTTTGTGTTATATAACTTGTTTTTTCATCATCAATAAATTATTTAAAAAATCATCTTCTGTTTTCTCTTATAACAATATTTTGCATTTTCATTACCAAAGCAAAATTTACTAAAACATATACTTAGAAAAATCTAATATCAGTACAAATCTAATAAAAAAACGGATATTTCTCGTCTCATTGAAACCTCTGAGCAGCAACACCTCTCAGCAGCAACCACTATTTCGTGCCTCCGCCAGATGTTGCTGTGGAGGGGTTTTACTGTTTTTTGTATTTATTTTATAATTTTACCTAATAAAATTATTATATGGTCTTATTATATCAACTTGGTTATATTAAAAAGAGCTTAAGTAGCTCCTTTAATTTAGCAAATCATATGTTAATACAAATACATTTAAGTCATTATGTATGCAACAGGTCTTTAAAGGCTGTATTACCAATATCAAATACATGTAACAACAGTTTCCACATCAGTGAAGATCCCTTATCTTGGCAGCCATCTTCGATGGAAACTTCAAGGGATTTTCAGATGAATTGTATGGAAGGGCAAATTATATTTTCTTGTAATTTTTGCCTTGTAATTGGATACCACCTTTA